>VZRH01008080.1:1408326-1440898 GCA_013397555.1 Urocynchramus pylzowi
AAAAAAAAAAAAGGGGGAGGGGGGCTGGGAGGGACTTTTAATTGTGTGAACTGGGGGTATCTGGCACAGGGAGGAGAAAAGAAGCTCTTGATCTGGGGAGCCCAGGGTGGGAGTTAGTTTTACAGCATAGGAAGATGTGGATTGCTCCAGCAATCCAAGCAGTGTAATATAGTAATATATATTCATGCTTAATTATAATGCAAAACGAAAACAAAAGAAAAAAAAAGACCAACAAAAAAAAAATCCTTTTTTTAGCCTATTAACAGCTTAGATTCTCAAGTCACTGGAATGATTCATGATTCCATGTGCAGAAACTACTGCAATTACGCTTTATCTGACTTTTGCTATAGAAAGGCCATTCCAGTCAAGCACGTGGGGGGAAAAAGCCCTAACAAAAAGGGGAAAAACACCTCAAGAAAACAATTCTGTGCTTCTCTAGGTTTTGCACTTCAAAAACTGGATAGATGGGGAAACTTAAGAAAGAGGCTGTGGATTGCTGTTTATTTTATATATTTACTTTTTTTAGTCACGGGTTTGCCGATCAAACACTTTGTGACTTTTGCATAGAGGAAAGCAAATACATTATCTCTCTCATCCCCACCAGAGAGCATCCAAAGGAAACCCGAGAAGGACATCAGGGCCTTCATCAGAAATCACAGGTACCTTCTGTCCTTTTAAACAACCTGGCAGGATTCAAGTCCCAGGAGGCAGAAATATTATTCAGAGCACTAGAAACGATGAAGGAATTTTTAAATAGCTTTTTTGTTTGTTTGTTTGTGCGTTCTTTTTTTTTTTTCCAAACCCCTTTCTGCCATGTTTGTTTACAATGGGGGGATGGAAGCAATTGTATTTAAAATATAGAGAAAACAGGCATCTTGATGCCTTGTTTTGACAGGACCGGGCGTGTGGCAATACTGTCAGTAAGGGGGGTGGGGGGCAGGTGTGTATAGAGAGAGCAGCTTTTATTTTCTGACATTTCATAGCAGTTATATTAATAGTGAAGCTGGGCCAATGGACCCAAAATTCTATTTTTGTATCTATTTTGGTGCTGCATTTACCTTGAACACGGATGGGAAGATGGAGCAGGCTGCTTTGCCCCTCTCTGCTGCCTGGCAGAGAGATGGGGGAGGCTTGGTGGGGATGGGGAAAGGGGGGAGGGAGGTGGGAAGGGGTGAGCAAAGGGGGTTTCTCTTTGCCCAGAGGTAGCACAGGTTGGCATTGGTGTTTGGGGTGGGGAGAAATGTGCCAAGCACCTCTGGGGTGTTACTTGAAAGCCTGGCTTGGGGCCTGTGGGCAAGCCAAGGGCTTGATGTCCCACTTGTCCCTCTGGGCCCCTGGGTGTGAGCTGGCTGCAGCACCCAGGGTGACTCCATTGTGTTCGTTTGCACTTTAGGGAGAGAGGTGAAAGAGAGCACCAAGGAAGAGACAATCAGTCTGCACTGAAGCACTTGGGGTCAGGTCTGGGTTAGGCACCAAAAGAAGGCAGAGAGAAAAGTGGCACCCATGGGGTGCATCCACTGTCCTCCCTCTCCTGTCAGGATGGGAGCAGAGCTGGGCTGGGCTGTGGATCTGCTGTGGGAGCAGACAGCTCCCTCCTGCAGAGGCTGGAATAGCTCACAGCAAAGTGCCCTGAGGCACTGCCAGGTCCAGCCTGGCCCAGGTCAGCAGCACCCAAGCCTGGGATGGGAGGTTGAAGTCATGCTTAGCCATGGGTGTCCCAAAGAGTACAGAAAGAAGCAGGTGAGAGGACAAGGGAGCCTGGTACCTGCCAGCTGTCCTGCACAGGGATGATGTCAGGAGGAGAAACCCCAGAGAAAACACCAGGGCTTGCTGGGGCTGCCTAGAGGGTCATCCATCTCCAATGCTGCCATTCAGCACCTTTCACCAGCACTAAAAACACTTTAGTTTAAGAGGAAAAAAAATTTTAAAAGAAAAAAAAAAAAAAAAAAGGAAAGAAAGAAACAAAGGACAAAAATAGCAAGAGGAAAAAAGGGAGAAAAAAGTATAAAAACCACAGCCGTCAGTGTGTGGAGTAGGACAAATGTTTTGGCAAAGGCCACCCAGTTTTCTGTGTCCCTTTGTGCTGCTGAGACAGGGACAGGTCACCAGGTCACACCAGGTCACAGGTCACCAGGTCACAGATGTGGTCACCAGTCACCACATCAGCCTGGTTGAGGCAGCCTCATTCCCTGCACTGGAGCAGCAGAACACCTGTGGGCTGAGGATTTCTCCTTCCCCTGGCAGACGGTGCTTTCCCAGGCAGGGAGATCTCAAGCAGAGGCGTTATTTGATGCTGGGGCAACGTCCCCAGCCTTGGCTGGAGCCCAAGTCTGCTGCTGGCTCTGGGATTTTTGCTGAATTACTGAACTCTCCCGTCTGCGAGGGCCGGCCGTGCCAGCTGCGGTTTGCGATCGCTTCAAACGGCGTGTCCTTGTCTGAGATGAAAGGCAAATCCAGGGAATTTCCTTCCCTGCCCGGCAGCACAGCAGAGGCTTGGCAACCCACATAGCCCAGCTCCTTCCTCATGCAGGTGAATGACCTCAAATTGCTGTCATTTGGGTAAAAACGTCCTGTCTGCTGCCTGGACCTTGCACTTTGGAGTGGGGCAATCTGGCCGTGGCTCACACACCTTCCATCCCCCCAGGCTGCCTGGGCTGCCTCTCCAGGGCACAGCAGGGCTCCTTCCTAGAGGAGCTGCCTGCAGGTGGACAAATCCCATGCACCCTCTTCCCACCTAGCTGAGCTTTGGTCCTACATAAACCCAAACACCGAGGGCAGGAGCAGAGCAAGGAGGAGGAAGACGTTTCCGCCTCACTTCACTCTGCTCCAGCTGTACATTGGAGAATCCCGTGTTCATCCTGGGCCTCCTGGGTGCAGATGCAATTATGTCACAGCTGCTGCTTCACTGGAGCTCCAGTGCCACTTCTTGGCACAGAATAAGGCTGGAGGAAGGCACGTAGGGAATAAAAATCATCAGAAATCGTGCTGTTTCTTGCCCATGCTTCAGCTGCCAGTGGAGCCCATGGAAGTTTAGGGACTGAAATAAGAATCACACTCTTACCAGCCTGCCTTGGATCCCAGTTCAGCTTTGCCAAGCTCTGGGCACAGCTGATGCCCACCATAAGCAGTGCTGTTTTCTCTTCCTTAGCAGCCAGTTTCCATTTGGGCCATTGTGCAGCCTGCAGGGTGACAGTGACAGCACTCACATCCCCATAGGAAACACACAGGAACCTTGGTGAAGCTGTGACAGTGCTGAGGTAACTGTCCCAGGGATGTCCTGCCACAGAGTTTCACCACCTAGACAAGACTTTAGACTGTTCTATGATCCCCTGGCAGGTCTGGGTAGTTTTCAAAATCAAAGATTTTCCTCCATCTGTACCAGGTTGTGTTTAGTCTCTGTATTGCAAAAGAACTCATTTGATAACTTATCTCATCTTTAAAGCAGGCTGCTTTAATGGTGCCAGCAATTATGCTTATTAGCAAGAATGCACAGGGTGTGATATTGCAGGGTAACTTCCCGGCATATTGATGGAATTTAACTCCATAATTGTTATCTTTTCTTAAGAATGAGGCTTAGATGCAAAACCTCTGAATAAAACAGCAGTTGTCTGGCAGTAAAGAGAGAAAATTGGGTCCTAATTCACTTGGCTTCTTTGGAAAAAGAGAGCTTTATCCCAAATATTATTTCCAGATGTTGCTGGAGATGTAATGCTTTGTGAGCAGGAATTCTTTTTCCTTACACCTAAATATAATTGTCCAGAGTAAAAAACCACCAGCTTACTATATTTTTATCAGGCAGAAGAGTTTCTCCCACTTTAATACCTGATCCATCTGGGATCCCAGTGCCATGGAAGTCAGAGAGGTGCTGAAGAGGGTCCAGGACAGAGCAGTGAGCACGTGGGCTGCTGCAGTCTGCAGAGCTCAGCCTTGGCCTTGGCCAAGCACCAGCTGCCTGGGATCACTCCAGTCATTCCCTCCATGGCTCTGGTGGTGCCCTAATTCTCCTGTCCTAGAAGCCTTTGCTTGTCAGGCCTGGGGGACTTTGCTTCTAAAACCATCAAACAATTTCAAATGCTGAATAATCTCACATCCTCCAAACAGGAACTTATTTTTTTGATTTTGTTTTCCTCAGACTTTTCTGGAACCTTTTCTTATTCTTCTGAAGATCTTTCATTTTGCAAAACAAAGATAATTCAAATTACACTGTTGGCTGTCCTTTATCTTGACTGTGATTTAAAGACTTCATTTCCCAGTGCTGGTAGAAAAAAGGTTAGAAGCATTTACAATGTATATTTATGAAAAGAAAGGAACATATGAAAGGAGAAAAGGCTGTTTCCAGTGGTGCCATATTTTTCAAATGTTGTATACAATCATATTTTTGTATTGTACTACCATTACTTAATAAAACATAGTACTTTTCCCCGTGCCAAAGACAGACAATCTCTTCCAATATCCCATTCCTTACTCCAAAACCTTGATACTGGCAGCAGTGGACAGCACAATGTGGACCCCAGTACCTCAAACCCCAATCCTGCTGCAGCATCCCACAGAGTTCAGCTCAGCAAAGGAATTATCTGGTCCATTCCCAGCTTGGAAGCACCCACACATTCCTGTCTTCTTCTCAAAAGGAGGTGGATGGAAGGGGCATCTTGAGCTGCTCCTGCATCAATAGTTTTCCATTATTTGCATGGAAAGAGTATAGCAGTTAACGAGAAAATTGAGATACCTGATTGTTCTTCAGGATGCTAGGAAGAGCAACAAAGCAGAAGCTAATAGTCATTAATTTTAGCATCTTAAATCACTTCAGGTTCTTTAAGTCTTCCCATTCCCTTCTCTCTTCCTCCTTAACAATTATTTCTTAAGGGCAGTTGCACATCTCCTGCTCAAATGAACCTGCACAAGTCTCTCACTTCATTCGAGTCTAATGCACTTCTCTGCATTCATCTCCCTTTTTTTTCATTCCTGTGGGGCTCAGTTCCTCAGCACTGCAAACTTTGAAGGGCCTGGGATTGGTGTCTTGGCAAAATATGGTTTTAATGGCATTAAAACCATGCCCCAGAGCAGGCATGGTGACAGCTCCCAGGGAAGTGCTCTCATGGCCAGCCATGCATGGAGAGGACTCCTGGGGAATGCCAAGGTGGCCACCAAGGGCTTTCTTGACTGTGCTCTGTGAAAGAAAGCATCAGTGAGGGGGAATTCAGTCTCTGGCTGTTATTCCTGCAGAGCTCCCTGTTTTACACTGATCCAGCTACACAGCAACTGCTTATAGGAAATCAGGTCCTTGCATTCTCAGTCTGCTAGCATGGTGTGGAGCAGAGGGCCCCACCAGAAATCAGCTGCTGTGAAGCAGGCAGGGTGGAAGGAGCTGTTGCACTTTGAGCAGAGCATCCACTCAGAGCTGCCCCAGCTCTGCCTGCTGGTGTTTGCAGTGTCTGAGACCTTCTCCTCTGAGAGCTGCTGGCCTGAGCAGCCCTGGGGTGATGCCCTCAGGTGATTCCAGGCTGCAGGAGCACTGAAGGGCACAGCCCAGGTCAGAGGCACCAGTGCCAGCGTGGCAGTGGGAAGCACAGCCTGTGCCAGGTGAGGAATCCCGACCAGAGAGCCCCCAAGCCCAGGAACAATCACCTCTCTGTTTGCAGCTTTCCTGCTTCAGCTCCTCCCTCACCTGATCACACTGTCCCAGCACCACATGCCTGCTGCTGTAACATTGGAAAGGACACAAACCACAGGGCAGGAAACAAGAAGAGAGAAGATTTCAGCCCCCAGCAGAGGAAATTACTGGTTAAATTGTCAAATGAGGATCCTGGCAAAGAGTGGCAGAGAAGGGGAAGGAAAAGCACTAGGAGAGGTTTAGTTTGCATGCCACATCACTCCTGCCATCCAAGGCCAACAGTGCCAACAAGGATGGTGCAAGGCAGCAGGAATTATATGATTGTATTAAAATACAACCATCAAGTCTGGCAAACCTAAGCTGCAGTCCTTGTGCACTTCACTGCCAGGTTTCTGAGCAGGAATGATAAGGGAGTCTTATGTTTGTGATATTCCTGCTCCTGGCTCTGTTACAGACAGTGCTAAGCCCATCCTGGGACAGGACTGGCTCCCACCAGTGCTGGAGCTGGGTCAGCTGTGGTTTGACCCAGACCATGCACAGGGAGAGAGAACAGATGGAACAGATTCAGCACAGGCTGATGTTGCCACTCTGGGGAAAGGCAGGGGGATTGCTGTGTGTTTGCTTAACAGTCCCTGCAGCTCTCAGAGCCTCAAAAAGCACAAGGGAGAGGGAGCAGCAGCTCCCAGCCAGGAGAGGGGACACAAACCTTGTCCCCAGACTGAGGGTCAAGTATGTCAGCGCTTCCAGCATAAAATCATCCATGTTTTCCTGGGCAGAGGATGATACCAGCATAAATAAGCCATCAGCACAGCTTGAATTTAGCTTTTATTTACAGATTTTCCACTTGAATTGCGTAAGTAGCTTAAGTCAAACAAGGACATCCTCCTCACCTACCCAGGAAACTGGAGCATGAGGTATCACCAGTAACCACGTGCCCAGGCTGTGATCATGTCACTGCTGTGGCACATGAGTCAAGTTTGGCACAAGCAGGGGCAGGTAGAGCTGCCTGGAGCTGCCACGTCTGAGGCACTCAGAGCTCACACGTAGTTTTTGCTGCCAAGGCTTTTGGGAAGCTGGGCCCAGGACTGTTAGCACTGTAGCAAGCCAAAATCCCCTTCCCCAGAGGGTCTGTGGGAGGACATCTGCCTTACCCAGGCGCTTGGTGACACCACAGCACTGTCACCAAGGTGACACCTGTCTGACAAAAACACGAATCAGGCTTTAGGCTGCAACCAGCTGAGCCAGATGGCCTAGGTTAAACACACCACAAGATTTGGGCACTAAATTACTGCTCCAGGTTCAAGCCTGAGCCACCTTTGCAGTGATGACAGTGATGACACCATCCCAGCCACAATTACAGTGGAGGCCTGGTGACTGCTTAACGCAGCATGGCCCTGTCAGAGCCCTGCTCACATCAGCAGGGCACAGCCTGCAGTGGTAACAGAACTGGGGCCTGGGCTCCCCTGCTTCTTGCTTGGCACCCAATCCCAAAACACTGACCTTTACTGAATGAAAACTATGCAATATTGAAGACTGTGCCACGGGCGGTGCCTTAGCCACCTCTCCTGGGTATGCACTCACACATTCTCAGAAGTATCCTCAGCACAGTTACTTGGGCTGGGGTGAAGAACCAAGGAGTTCCTGAGGAGCAGGGCCAGCTCTGGAGCTTGTGATGTGCCACAACCATGTTGTGACCACAGCCAGGTCTGCTCTGCTGAGGCTGCACTGTTAGAAAGTAGAAGAGTCCTAAGAGTTCAGCTCCCCAACCAAGAGTAGAGTGAAGGCAGGGATCCAAAAAGAGAAAGGAAGAGCAGGTCAAGGATCATGTAAGGCAGAGGAACCTGTAGTACTCACTCCTTGCTGAACTTAAGTGCAGTCACTGCAATCAGTATGGTCTTCCTGGGAGTCAAGGCTTTAAATACTGCTGCTTATTCCTTGAGGGGCTGGAAAGAGAATTCAGGAGGCTGGACTTGTCCCATGCAGGAAGAGACATGGGACAGCATGGGCAGTGTCACCTCTAAAAACAGGGCTTGAGAAACCAGCAAGGAAAGGAAGTGGAGAGGGGCAGCCTCTGTTATGTAGGAATGGTGCTGAGAACACACCTTGCTGCATGCCAAGGTGTGGGACACAGGTCCATCCTTCACAGGCAGGAGTTTAACTATCCTGGCAAGTCCTTGGTCAGATGCATGTCTCCACTTGCCATCAATCCCACTTTTAATCAGGATAACTAGAATAATTTAAAAAAAAAATCACTAATGACTTAGGCTATTGTTACACCCTCTCCTTACCATTGTAAGTGGCTGTGGCCAGTCCCTTGGTCACAACAGTAGAGCTCAGCTGTACAAGAGATGCTCAGCTAGAGGCTGACTCAAAAAATCTTAACATAAGGGAGCAGAAGTTCCTTTGCTTTGTGCATATCTAGGCCAGGGGAACAACTGAACCAGGGCTTTGAAACACTCTGCTCTGCCTACACTGAATCTGTACTTTCCTTTTTATTCCAATCTTCCTACACCTGCTAAGTTTTTGTCCAAAAGACTGTCATTCTTCCAATTCCAGGGTTAGATCAGAAGAGATAAGCTCAGAAGGAGCATGGGCCAAGCTGACAAATCTCCAAGTTAACCTGCTCAGAGTGGAGAATTGTAAAAAACAGCCCCTCCACACCCAGCCTGATGTCCCACCCCACCCCATTCACAGCCCTCCAGCCCTGACCAGTGGCACTGAAAAATGCCAGGGCATTTTAAAAGACATACACACATTTCAGAACCATAACTGATCCATCCATCCTTACATCAGATCACAACAGCAGGTTAATCTGGGGATCTGTCAGCTTTGGGAGCGTTCAAATTGTCACTTTTGGGAAACAAACATTAAGATCCAAACAGTGATGTTATGTGAGAATTTGAGAGGCAGTTAAGCAGTTAACCTTCCCCTTTCTGGGAAGACTGACCTGTTGTGCTTGAACTCTGCCTCTGAGCTCCTTCTCACTGGACAACCAGCCTGGTGCTCCCTGTGACCAGGGCAGGGGGTCAGGGGACACTGGCAGACCCAGAGGTACCTGAGGCACAAAGGCCAAGGGACTTACCTCACCACATGCATGTGGAATGAATGATCCTGAAAAATGCACCGCCTGGAGGTCTCAAGCCTACTGTGAAATGGAATTCCTACACAAAAAGAGAAGTTTGTGTGGTTCCCAAGTCTGGTCGTGATGTACTGACAGCGCTAATCATGGCCAGAGCTCACCTCTTCTTGCATGGACTTATCGAGCTGCAGCAAAGGTTTGACTGTTTCAAAAGAACTGAAATAGGAGGTAACTGTGCTAAAAGCCATTCAGACTTGTGTGTGTGAGAGAGATACAGCAAAACTTCAGTGGATTAAGAGACAGAGATGTAAAGACAAAGCAACACACAGAGGACTTCACCTAAAAATGGCCTGACATGCAAAGGTCGCTGCATTCCATCGCAGTTTGCCATCCTGCAGCACTGGTGACACCACTCTGGAAGCAGCCTTGGAACCCTGAAGATGCACAAGCCTGTCCCAAACAGTTTGTCACCACCCACTCGAGATCAAACCACAGCCATGAACAGGTTAAACGTCGTGGACAGTGACATTTTATGGACTGTGTTGTCTCTCACCTTCTACCACAGTGTACAGCATATCATGCTTGTTAAATTACAACTAAGGAATAATGAAAAACATACACTTAAGTGACATAAAAAAGGGGGGAGGATCCACAAATTTCTCCCATCCAACTATAAACGCACACCCATTTACATTGTTTTGTAAATGAATTTAGAAGAAAAATAAAAATATTAAGATATTTCTCTTCAGGACAACCATTGCACATTTGGTTTTGCTTTGGAGGGGAGATACAAACACACGCAGCAGGAATACTTTCCAATTGAAAATATGCAAAACATTAGAAGTGGGAACAGTTTAGCACCTAGACAGCATTTTCCTTCTGTCCTTGATAAACATTATCTCAGTTTCCCACAGCATTTACTTCACTAGTCAAACCCTCAAAATCTGGTATCTAGGAAGAATAACTCACAAAAACTTCAGAAAAAAGCCTCTTAAGCAGAGGCATTGTACTGCCCCATTTTCTGTATCTCTCCCATCTGCAAGCCATTTGTATGAAGAAAATCTTTGTTTCCAAAACTTGGCTTACTAAAGCTCATTTGTTCCCAAACACAACAGCTCCTTGATGCTGCTTTCAGCAGGGGCAGCCAAAGGCTGGGCTGGTGCAGCAGCAGCAGTGGGAGATGTTACAGGGTGTCCCATCCCTCTGCCAGCACTCCCTGTCCCCCGGGAGGGCAATGCCAGCCACCCTCCCCTCAGGGTTAGAATGTGAGGTTTAACACAGACCCAGACCTTGGCTGTAGGACAGACCCTCTTGACACACATGTCCACCACAGCCCCTGCATCAGCGTTCTTTTGTAAGTACTAAATCCAGATTTGAGCTATTTATGTAGGGTTTCATGTGCTTGCTAAAAAACAATTTAAAAAAAATATGTTTTCCCAAGGTTGTTCATCAACAGGAAAGGATGGCAACAAGGTCAGAGTGTTTTCCTTCTGCAATCTTATCAAGATCTCAGAAGCAGTGACATTAAATTGACCCAGTTTGATCAACTTTTCAGCATAGGAAAAAGGAGCAGCTGCTCTTAACAGGACAAAACTCATCTCCCTTTAACGTCACATGAGCCTCTTTAAAACAATGAAAGAGCTGCATATGCAGCTGTTTTAATTTTCTTCTTTGCAAGGTGGGTGCTGAAATACCCATATCTCACAGGAGATGAAAAATATTCAGAGTAAGAACCTCTGGAGTTAATGTAAGAAGGAGGAAAGAAGTGGGCAATGCAAGTGCTCTCTGAGTACCTCTACTGGTTCATTTACACAAGTTGAAAAAAGAATGGAAAAGTCAGTGCTTTTTAATTTTCTTGCTACTCTCCATTCAAGAACAAATGAGACAGATGAGAAATACAAAATATAAAGTGCAGTCATGCTTAAAACATAAAATGTAAAATTTTTCAAAATTAATAAATCAGCTTAATCTTTAAGTACTTACATATCTTCTCCCTACCCATCTTAAAAAGGGATGTTCCTGTATTTTCTGTATGAATTTACTATATATACATATGTATAAATCTATACATACACATAATTGGTATGGCCTTACACTCCATTTAAGGATATTTTGCTACATTGGTCAGAGTGCAAAGCAATTGCTTCCTTCAAATCCGTATTTTTACATCATGAAGACATAAACCTGTAACTTAGACAATTTGCATGACCACACAGCCACAGTGGCAAATTATTTTTCTGGCTTGTAAAAAAAAGTTTTAAAACAGAAGTTCTATTTCAGCAGTTTGAAGATGGAATGTAAAGTTTCTGCTGTTAAATGTATATAAAATATATTTATTGAATCATACATTCATGCTGATTCCAATAAAAAAAAATTAAAGATTTTTCTGAAATTTCTCTCCATGGATTTTTTACTGCTGGTTGTTCCACGCAGCAGCTGGAAACACAAAGAAAAATGTATTTCTTGTACTATTTTGCAAGCTAGGACATCATTTATATATAGCTTTAAAATCCTTCAGTAGATGGAGTGACCTTGGCGCAAACACCCAAAACGACATTTCAGAATGCAGGACTCACACTGAATCACAAAGACAGTCACAATAAAGTGTTTTTCCTTCCACTGTCAGGTGCTTTGTCAAGTTTGAAATATCACCAGTGGAACAGCAGGTCCCTCTTGGCTTGGCAAATGGCATTTTGTGACAGGAAATAGAAGGGCAGCATCCTGCCCTTCAAATTTATTCTGAGAACATGCCATTACTCTAAAAACTGTCTTTAAGTGATGATGGAGTTTGAAAGAACTTTACCAAGTTTCATGTCTCATAACAAAAAAAGTTATTAATGGACCACCTTTCCCCATTCTTCCATATAACATGCAAATAAGGATAAAGATCTTAGTGTTAGGAAACAAAATCAGTGAGGCAATTCCTTCTTCCCACAGCTCACACAGCTTAAAACTCCACAGTGTGTACTCTTATCCCCAAGAAAAACCTTGTAATGAAGCAAAAACAGGTAAGAAACAATTTGTTCAAAAATATGGCCTTCCATGATGTGCAGAATAAGCAGCTGCAGAGATCAACTCCAGGTCTCCATACCTGCACCCAGAGCCATCCTTTTCACCCAGCACAGTGAACTCCCAGGTCTCAAGGACATCTCTGCCATGTGGCACCAGAGGGAAGATGCTCAGACTGAAGTCAGAGCTCACTCTTACCACACAGGCTGTTTTCTGCCTCAGGAGTAAATCCTCCCTGCCAAGCTCTCAGCAAGCTCACCACTTCCACACTCACCTGTATGTGGATAGTGGATACCCAGCAACAGAGCTTCAGTCTGAGCAAATTGAAAAATAGGAAAAAAGGGCCCTGAAAAGCAAGGAAGTGATCCCAGTTTGAATCCTTAAATGCAGAACCAATATCTGCATTCCCAAACACACAAAGATCTCAGTTCAGCTTTACAAAACAGCCCCACACAAGTCTGCTGGTGCATCCCAGTACTGCAGATGTGCTCAAGAGGTAACCTAAATCCTTAACTGTGCAATGCTCTTGAAGGAAGAAAAGGCAGCAGGGGCAGATAGTGGTTTCCAGTTCTGGTTTGGGTGCCACAAAATACCCCTGCAAGCGAAATGCCCTCATTTCTACTTGTCTTATACTATTAGGATCAGGCAGAAGAGGCCAGATCACACCAGTCACACATGAAACACTCTCTGTACCCTCAGAAGGGCAGATCAAGGTATCATGACCATGAAGGTTATTCCAGATCTGTCCATGTGGCTGCTATGGGTGCAGAAGTCTGACAGCTCTAGACAGCTTTTCTTCAGTTGCCAACTCCCTGCAGGGCACTGGGATACCAAGAGCACTTCAGTACCACCACCACCTTGTCTCAACTGGAGGCACTAGAAAGGAGACACACAAACAGTCTGATTCATTTCAGACTGTAGCATTTGGCTCCTAGAAAGAGCTGGACTACCTTGGTTTTTAGCCTCCCTGGAGCTCATGTAGCCCACTGCAGCCAGCTGAGGCAAATCACATCGTGGTTTCTTCAGTCATCTTCAAGAATGCATGCAAAGCACTGAAGGCCTTAGACAAGAGACACTGAGGTTTTAACCACAGAGCAAGGCAGAAACCAGAAGGGCTGGAGGCTACAGAAAGCCTGAACATCAAAACCAATGTGCAACATCTTACAGCAGGTCTCTTCAGAGGACTTGGTTATTAGCGAGTCACAGAGCCACCAAAATGCAAATACCAAGAGTCACTCTACAACATAACTTTCTTTTTGAAAGTATTTCTTTACAAGACATTCCCACAGAATTTTATGTAAATATTTTATTTGCCTGTCATCTTGGGACAAGAACATGACTTTCTGGGTCAACATATTGAATATGATTCATAGGAGAACAAGCACACACATCACCCTTTAATATTCTTTACTGACAGTCTTCTTTCAAATCAGACAGCAATGAGCCAGAACTGTCCAGCTCCCACTACAGAAATGGGGGTTCAAGCTTACGGATCTGCTTTTGCAGATTTGGTTAAGAGCTACAAAAGCTTCTTTTAAAAGCACTTTGATAAGTCTGAAGTGCAACCTGTTACTGCAGTCTTCAGATTCAACGTCAAGAACAGTAGAAACCAAACAAAGGTGGAAAAACATATCACAAACAACAAGGACAGGGTTCAGTAAAAGATCTCCGTTGCATACTTTCACCTTGCAGGCATTCCTGATAGGAAAAATGCAGACAGCTTGTGTTTTTTAAAAAAATACCAGTTACCACCACAAGAGGAAGCAGCAGAATTTCCCCAAATGCTGGCTGTGAGAGCACACCACAGCTCAAACTCTCCCCCAGTTCACTAAGGTATCACATCTCCAGGTACAGATGGTAAGCAAGCCAATCTGAGACACAGTTGTGAGGGAAGGGACAAACAGTGTAACAAATGCAAAGAGAAAAATAAAACAGAAATCAACACTAGCAACATTTAGTACAACCAGCTTCAACCAGTAAGTCTGGCAAGGAAAAGGCAAAACATGACTGCTGGGGACAGATAATACCAAGGGCAGCTCTGCTCCAGAGCTTACAGCAAGCACAGGTCAAGAGATGACACACTGCATATGCACAGTCATTACAGTCATAAACCAAGAAACATGGGAACAGTGACACCTGACACAGGTCAGCAAACTTCCTACACAGCTTTACTGTGCTACCAGGAGACCTGGAGGTCCAGTGGAGACACAAATCCACCATTTTTATCCAGATGTTTAACACCAGGCATTACAGAAATACTGCTTTGTGCAGCACCATCTTACAGGATCTCTTGGATTGAAATTACCCAGTTTTGTATTTTATTTTCAGTTTCATCTTCTTTCAGAGGCAGTGGAGAGCGTTCAACATCTTAACATCAGGACAGACAAGCACCTTCCATACTTCTGACAAAAATTCCTTCTTATCCACTTCAGGTCTGAAGCAAGGAATGAAGTACTGCAAAAATAATTATTACTTACAGCAGCTGGAAACGTAAAGGATGTGACAGAGGTATTTCTGCTTTGCTTGTACTTTTGCAATAGTTACAACAGGACCTGCCCAGCTTCAAGTTCAAGTTATTAACTTCTGCATCCAAGAAGTATTTGTTTTCAATAATTTAAATGCAAAGTGATGCACAGAAGGTATTAAAAGCTTTAGCTACAACCACCTCTACCTTGTAAACCTAGTGACTGAAGAGCCTCTTCCCCTTGGACAAACTCCAACGTACTCTTGACTTGATAAAGCAAATCTAGACCTTTTTTATTTTATTTTTTTAAACAATTTGCCAAAACTGGAATGAGAGATAAATAGAAGGCACAACAATTTTGCTTTTTTTTATACAAATACAAACTAAACATGAAAAAAACTCCCTATTTCAATAAAAAATTTCACAAGTTCAGGAAAAGTGTTTGAAGAGTCAAGTTCTAGACATTTAAAACCTATCCCACAATCCAAAATTTCAAAGTGGTAAAACAGTAGTTCGAATTCCTTGCTGTGATCATGTATCAAAAGGAAAAAGAGATTCTACGGATACCCATTATTCCACTTTTACAGCGCCACAGAGAGAAAGGTGAAAGTCAATTTTTCAAGTGGCAATGTCTCCAGACTGGAGGATGTTCGTATGACCCTCAAAGAAACACCAAGAGTTTTGCTTTTCTGCCCTTGGAATACTTGCCAAGAACTATGTTTTCCTACAGGCTCTTGAACGCATGCACGTGAAATATTATTCCGCTGACTGCACCCAAATTCATTAGAAATAGGGGAAGAAAAAAAAAAAAAAGAAAAAAGAAAAGACATTCCTTTAGGAAAAACCACTGGTACCAAAAAAACCAAAAATCAGTCCGTAAGTTTGAGGTGAAGAAGAAAATTCAGTTCTTTTCTTTTTAAAATCCACTTTTCCTAAAACGTTGTTCCACAAAGCTGGAATCTGGGACAAGGACTAGAAAAAAAATAAAATCACAGAACCATAACACAAACAAAAAGGGGCCAAAATAGTATCAAACGTAGCAGTCTATAACAGGCTAGGGCCACATTCCAAGATACCCAAGGCTGAAATTCACAAATCTGCAGGAAAAAGGGTTTGCGCCACCACGTCAACATCCGCGATGAATTCACTGGCGTTGCCCGATCCCCCTTCCAGCTCCAAATCCTGGCTTCTGGGACATTCCTCCACGTGGAGGCCCTCGAATCCCACCTCCCAGCCCCCCACGAGTGCCTCCAGGTCCACGGGGTCTGTTATCTCTGCGGTCACCCTCCCTGGCAGCTCGTGTTTTCTTCTCCTCCACGTTCAGGCGCACCTCTCCCCTGAACATGATGGGCTGCAACAGAAGCACAGAAGGTTCTGTCATTAATGGGTCGCCAGGAGCTCTTCAAGGTCAAGCAGATTCCTGCAACTTTGTCTCATATCCTCCTCTCCATAAAAGACTGAAGGGTCTTAGGATTACTTCTTAAACAATGGCAATAGCCAAGCCATGCATCCAGTCTTGGGGCTTTACTGGAAAAAATAAAGATGTGAAGGAGTGACCCTTGAAAAGCCATCTCAGGCTTAACACTGAGCATTCTGATGTGTTTTAGAAAAGAGCAGGGCTGTAAGCAAGCTCCCTGCATGGCTATGAGGGTGCTTCCAGAGTCCCTGCCTACCACAGCAGGCAGGCATGGACACACATTCTGCATTAGCAATCACTGCTGACAGGCTGAGCAGGTACCTCCTGCCTTTGTTAGCAAAACTCTTTTCAGTGTGCACACCAATACAGCTTCTTCCTTTCAGCCACTGACAAACAAGATTCTACTTGTCCATAGAATCAGACTCTTTCTACCTTGTCTTCCTGAAAGCTATTTATACACTTCCTGTGTTCAGCAATCTCTCACTAGAAAAAGGCTCTGTAATGAGCTCCTACAAGGTACTTCAATGACAAAGACTGCACAAATCTTGGTAATACGAGGGGAAAACATCACATCTACTTTAAAATGCTCAAAAAAATCTAAAGGGACCGAGCACATTCTCTTCCTGTTAAGCTGAAAAACACTGTCTGTTGTCAACAGACCAAAAACCACTGACTAGAAATTTATTTACCCTGTTACTAAGGATCTTCTGAACAGGCTCAGGATCATCAAACACCACAAACCCAAAATTAGGGAGCTTTCCACCACTGTTGATGCGGAGTTCAACAACATTGCCATAGCCTGCAAGAGAAAAGCCAAGTTCTTGGGTCATACATTAGAATGCTCTGTTGACCACGCCCATGGCTGCAACCCCCAACCCCTCAGAGGACAGCAAAGCAATCAACTTACTTTGGAAAAAGTCTTTAAGTTCAGATTTATCCACATCATGGGGAAGGTTCCCAACAAACAGCTGATGACTGTCTGGGTATCTCACAATCCGCCTGGTTTCCACATCGCCTTGTTCACCCTCACGAACTTGAACGGAAAAGCAAAACTGATTTTAGAAAAGTCAGTCCCCACAACAAACAGAAAAACAAGCCATGGCCAGAATTACCACCATTAGGAAGAACAATCAGTTCACACTGTCTATCCATTCATATATAAAAAAGGAAAGCATTCTACACCAGCAAGTGTGTAATGATTTGTTTTTTAATCACCTGGCTGAGGCCAAGCTTCAATATTTACTTGAGTAAAAATCATTTGCTTACTGACAAAAATAATGATATTTTAAAAGCTTCAATTATCACATTGCTTCCCCAAAACCTTTAAGCAACAGAAAACAGCTTCCTGGCAGCTTCTCTTACTTGGCCTAGGACCCCGCTGAGGTGGGATGCTCGTTCGCTGCTCCCTCACTCGCTGATCCCTCTGAGGTCTCTGAGGGGGGGTCTGAGATTCAGGCTTTGCCTCAGGGCGGGGCTGCATCAATTCAGAAAGGAGTGAACAGTTGAGAGTCAGACAGACATATCAGCAGGTTCAGCTTTTAAGAGCTCACTGTCAAGTTGGTAATAAAAAAAAATACAGGAAAAGGTAATAGCTTTTCCCACCTGTGACTAAAATACCTGTTAGCTCATGTTGGCTTATATGCTAAAAGCAAGCAGCATTCACATGAACATTCCCTGTTTTCCTCCATGAGGAACAATTAATTCTCAACCCAAAAACCAAGGAATAACATCTTCATAAAGTCTACCAGGAATCACAGAATGCTAAGTCTTTGGGGCCTGGGAAGTCATATCAGACACAAGCAGATTTCACTCTCTCTTGCCCCTGTCAGCCAGTTTAGTATGAAAGCTTCTCCAGGTGCTGGATTCTTACCTGCGAGACCGGTACTTTCACAACATGAGGTGGTATTCCTGATACTGGGACAGCCCCACTGGGAGGAAGGTTCTTGCTGGTTACTGATGCCCAGGAAAATGTCTTAAAAAAAAAAATGACAATAACATAACTACATCTCCTTCTGAAATATATTACTGATAGGACACGTAACAGACACAGGATGACCGGAACAAATTATAACTTATACTTGAAAATCAGGAGCCAGCCAATAGCAGTTTCGCCACAATTTCCTACAAATTATTTAAATTCAAAAGACTCAGTGTAATGACAGTGGAGTCACACTTCTACTCTATTCCTGAATTCCAGAGTTGAAACAGGACACAGCAGTGGCCCAACACCAAGTATCACATAAAGGTTAACCAAAGTATTGGATTCCTGAATCCCCATCTGTCCATCCTTAACGCTGAGAAGTGACAAAATCCCCAGGTAAAAATAAAGCTGTGTAAATAGACAGGAGAAACATACTGATGAAACCACATCAGAGAAAAGAGAGATCCACAGTCATTACCCTGGAGTCCTCTTGCACTGCAGGAGCTGGATCAGCAGGAGCTGGAGAAGGACTCTTTTCCACAGTCTCTTCTGGAGCAGATTCCTCTAATACTGGCTCAGACTTTTCTTCCTGCACCTCTGGTTCAGGTTCTTGTTCAGGTTCTGCCTCTGGCTCAGGCTCTGCCTCTGCAGCTGTCTCTTCCAGGTGTTCCTCAATGTCATTGCTATTACACAGCAGCACAAAAAGCAGGAAAGAGAGGTGGTATTGTATTTATTCTATTACTGGTGATAAGCAGTGCTACTTATGCAATACAGAAGTCAGGCACATGACATCTGAGAGGAAGAACAAGGCCAAGTAAGGCCACATTGCACAGGGATGCCAATTTTGCATTGGTACACTATAAAGCAGCAAAAAATAAGAAGTCCAGAGTCTCCATGTTCAGTCTATTGATCAGATGAAATTAAAATACTTTTTAACAAATTTTTTGACTGTCAGAAGAAAATTATTAATAGCAATAAATTCACGTGACCTGTTCTACAAGCAGCCTGTCTCACACAACACCTGACTTCATCTATAAATATATTATTACCTGACAGCCTGCTCATAGTAAGCACCACTATCATCAGGAACAGCCTCAGGTGTCTGCTGTCTTTCCTCAGGTTCCTCCCCTTCCTCCTCTGATTCTAAATAAGGTTAGAAAAGAAAAAAAAAATAACACACATCTTTAGTTAGAGGCTCAAACACAAGGGACCTACCACAAAATACAGGTGAGGTTTCTGCCAAAGAGCACACAGAAGCACTTTTGGGATGTGACACAAAACAGATTTTTTTCATACTTCCACTATCACTTTGGTTACTCAGTTTTGACCAAGGTTAAAAAACATGTTCCAAATACTTCAGAGAACAAGATGTATAACCTACAAATCTGACTGCAACTGCCAAAATAAGTCTTACAATTCTTATAATAGAAACAGATTATGCCAGAAAAATAATCATCTGCATGTCACAGCTCCTTGCTGGACTGTTAAGAACTACAGGCAAGGAAAAAAACCTACAAGCACATGAAATCTAATACTGATCTGTCTTCTGCAGCACGAAGATTTCCTTTGATCTGGGAACAGAATGTTGATATAGATCCAGAACCAAACACCAACAGAACCACACAAAAATTTCTGCTGCTTACCCTCTGGAGGCTCAGTATCAGAGTCCCCAAAAACCTCATCCTGGTAGCGGAAGATATCGTTGTGGACATAGAACTTGTTTGCAACAGAGCCCTAAAAGCAAATCAAAGGGAAGAACTGAATCAAAACCAACAATCCACTAATGTAAGAATTGAAATAATATGAAAACAAGAAAGGTTTGAGTAAATCATCCTTCCCACAAGACTATTTTCTTAAAAGAGGCAAATTTGGATTAATGTTATTTGGAGCAGGAAAATGAGAAGGAAAAAAGACATCACTCCTAACAAGTTCAGTATGGATGGAACAAGGGAAAAAAAATTGTTGAAGTTCTTTTAATTCCAATAGCTCACAACACTGAAGAAGTGTGAGTGACAACTTCCTGGTGTCTAAAGTATCAATTTTTATCTCCAAGTCATATTGTAAAATAAAGAAAAAGGAGTGTTGCAAGATCACTATCATTTTCAATTCTGTGAACTGCTTTGTTAAAATGCCACTTCAAACACTAAGTCAGCACTTTATGAACAAGAAAATCTGGAACCCATGTTTTCAAAGTGACAGGAAGCATTCCACTCTTTCTACTACTTCTTTTTCAGTAAAAAGACCAGTTGCTAGAATAGCAAATCAAAGACAATATAATTTTAATATGCTTAAAAAAAAAAAAGTGTTGCACTAACCTAGGAGTCCAAAGTCAGGACATTTGTAACTGATTTCAATATCCAAGGTCAATGTACAATCATACAGAAGCAGTGTAATTCCCAAAGGAATTTTCAGAACCTAACTGCTGAATTTTGTGGCAAGTTACCTCCCCAGTCTAACCCTTGAGATTGCAACCCTGAGGCAGACAGAGCTCCCTAATGGTGCCAGGAGCCCTGGCAGCCCAGCACACCCACCTCAGGTGCGAGCACGAAGGTCTGCATGAACCTGCGCACGGGCTGCATGTTATTGGAGAGCTCCCCCATCACCTGCACCACCACGCCGTCGTTGAGGGTGGCGTGGGCGTCCACGTGACGGATCTTTGTGTGGCAATCCTTGAAGTTTAGGGACAGCACCTTCTTGTGGATATCCTAGGAAAGAACGGTTGACGTGGGTTATGCTGCAGAAGCCATTTCTGCCAAGTTAGCAGCTTTCACAGAAAGGAAAAGCATAAAAACTGGTTTAAGATACATTCCCTAACTCTGGAGAGAGAGCTTGGCAGGATGCTTGTTAAATTTGCTTTGCAAGCAATTTTACATTATAAGCTTTCTATAAAGGAAGCACATTTTGCCCAACTATTGCTGTCTACAGTTGAGAGTGGTTTTTTCCTCCCCGTTTTTTTTCTTTTACAGAAAGCACTAGAACAGTGTGGGGGTGAATCACAGCTGGATACATTTCTCTTCTCAACCATAAAGGTGACAAAATAGGAAGGAAAGAACAGCTTTTTTTAAAGTTCTTACAGATTGCCCATAGACGGCGTCAGCTGGTTTTCCATTGGAATCCAAGCCACCGTGGACATAGGAAGAGTTCTTTCCATAAAACCTGTTGGAAAGAAATATTTTAATGCTAAGCTTTGCTGTGCAAGAACACTGAGCCTCTATATTAGAGTGCAGTACAAATAATACATTTTCAAGTAAGTTTCCTGCCTGAATCACTAGAATAAAGCCACAAAATCTCATAATCCTGTTGCCAATCTGGGGGTGGGAGGAAAACGAAGTTCTCATGTAAGCTGTAGCATTCAGGTGTGTCAGAGACCCAGGCACCAACAACCAAAACCAAAGTCTCATGAGAGCTCAAGATCCAATCTCATTATCCTCTTTCTGTGTGAGGTCCCCAAAGCAACACCCTGAACATCCAGGATGCTGAAGGCTCCCAATCAAGGTCTGATTTCAAGCTTGAGCAAGCAGCAACTGGACTGTTTTGCTCTTCTACAGTAAAAAAAAATTTTGCAGGTAAATCTTCCTTTCTGGAACTAAGAGGTTACCAGCTGAAATGCCCTAAGCACTATGCCAGCAGATAAAAGACTGGAATGGATTCCATGGCACAGAGTCAACTGTCCTCTGACCCAAGGGGATGAGGTCAGCTGTCCACTCAAGTGGAGAAACACTCTGAGTAAGTTCCTGAGACTGGATGGGGGAAGGTTTCAGAAACTTTATCTGGCTACTCAAAACACAACAAAATGAAGTGTATCTTCATAAACAAGACTAGTTTCAGGAAGGATACCTGTGAAGCCAAACAGGACTCATTTGTTTAGATAACAGATTATAGTTTGCTGCATATCCATAATTTCCTGACTTTCCTTTAAGAAAGAGCTGGTGTGACTCCCAAGAGAGACCAGTACACAAGCACACAACTTATGCAATGTTTCCTCCTAGTCTGGGGGCATTTTATCAAGCCAAAAACTACAATTTCTATTGATTACAAGCAGAAGTGGCAAGCAGCATTTCAGTTAGAACCAGAACTCAGATATTTAAAGAATTCCTGTAATCTTTATTATCCATCTCTTAACCCAGCTGATCAAAATCAAAAGTAAACAACACTCAGCATCTTGAATAACTCAGTTTTTTAAGTGACCAAATTCAGCAAGCTAAGACACAATAACAAGATCATTCACCAATTTTAGCACAGTTAATTCACACAGAAAACCAGCTCAAAGTGAAGCAGAGCTTTACCTGTGCAAATAGTCAGGTGCTTGGTTCAGCAGGGTATAGTACTGCCTCACGAATTCCCGCCCGACCAGCAGGGGACTTGGCTTCTCCATCACCATTTCTTTGGTCAACTGAAAACTGTGGAAAAAAACAAAAGCTCCATAAACCATGAGCATTTCAAATGGCTGTTCTCATCCAGATTGCATAAGCCACCTAATCACAGCAGAAAGCACGCACCAGGACTGTTTTACCCCTGTAAGCAGTTTAAGCAGTGTGTTTTCAGAGTCATCAGAGTTTTGGTGCCAGGGAGAGGATTCCTGGGTACCAAACCAGAGGTGGGAGAGGCTGCAAGGCCAAGGCAGGTCACCTCATAACCTGCCAGTAGTTAAGCATCCCACATATCCTCAGGAAAAAGCAGGTGGCAAGCAAGTAAGGTTCTTCAAGAGGATTTGCTAAGTGGCTAAGACATTTACAGTCGATCCAAATTCTACTTACCTCACTTGACTTCACAATCAGAATTAAAAGTCAGATGTTCTCAGGCAAAGCCTGTGCTACTGTATTAAGGGCATTTTTAGAAGGTCAGAATAAGTCCAATCTATTTTTATCAGCAGCACAGCACTACTTGCTGTGAGTGTCAAGCACTCTGGAGGAATATTAGATTATATTAAAATTATTATGCTACAAACAAACACATACTGCTCTTTCCCTGCTTCCACCAATTTCAGCAAGTCATTTCTCACTTAAATTCAGACCACCAGTCAAGGGAACAGCACCACCCATGCCCAGGGACAAAGCCACCTGGGTACCCTTCCACCTACCTTCCATGGAGCTGTAAGTTACAAAAATAAAGTATTTGCAGGTAGGTTACACAATACACATCTTCAGCCCAAACCAAAGCAGATTCCCATGTTTCCTTGTTATTAAATACTCAAACACTGTACAAACTCATTCAAAATAGTCTTAAACTCACAGGGATAAACACCCACAGCAGGGCATGTTCTCAGTACCAACTACAGAACCAACAGCAGATTTTCTGCTCCACTCTCACTTGTGCCAATCAGTAGAGAATGGGGGCTTAGCAAACAGTTTTGCTGCTGAAAGAACTTTCTCCCCACTACTGACCCCCAATCTCCTTCACTACACAGCTCTTTTCCCAACACATGGTATTCAATTTCCAAATGCACATTCTCCAGGTGTGACATGCAACTGAAAACTGACAATTCAGATGAGCAATTCCTCTAAAAAGCAATTCAGGAATCATCAATTACTTATCTGCTTTTATTTAATACTGATAACCATAAGTAGTGACAAGAAAAGGTGGCATCAACGACTTGGGGGAAACCCAGACTGGATCACAGCCAGAACACAGAATTGGGGGGAAAAAGGAAGCCAAATTAAGCAGTCTTTTACCATAGAATAATCCAGAAGGAGCCTGCAAAAGCTCGTGCCATGCCAGGCATATCTTAGGACAAGCCTTCTCTTGTCACTACACTCAAGAGCAT
Organism: Urocynchramus pylzowi; assembly: GCA_013397555.1. Lineage (NCBI taxonomy): Eukaryota > Metazoa > Chordata > Aves > Passeriformes > Fringillidae > Urocynchramus > Urocynchramus pylzowi. The sequence continues at coordinate 1,431,592 of VZRH01008080.1, forward strand.
CCCATATCCTGGGAAAATTGAGTTGCCTACAACTTAACCTTCAAACATAGCAAAAGGGAAAGAAAAAGACTGGATTTCCCACCTGCTTGTACTAAGCCCTGTCCCAGTTCATCCACAGATCTTAAACATTTGATACTCACTGTACTTAGTGAATTTCAGGGAACTTGTTCTTTAGACACCAGAAACTGACCAGAGTTCAGAGCTTCAGAAGACAGAGGTGACAATTTCAAGCACACAACATACACAGCGCTGCAAAGGAAGTCACAACCACACCACAGAATGGACCAGGAATGCAAAACAGAAGCTTTAAGCCTCAAAGAGATAAATGTACTTAAGAAGATGCCATGGAAGCTGATACTTTGCGTGAAGCTAAGTCCAAATGAACCTGGCAAATTTCATATATCTTAATTAATGGTCAAACCCCCAACACATAGTAATCAAGGGACAAGGCAATGTTTAGCCACACTGTCAGAACATCCAGGTAATAGATTGGAGGATGTGATCACACCCAGGCTCCTGCAGTGGCCAGAATGCCCTACAATCAGCTCTGCTGGAGGAATGCAGCTAAGACTCAAGCCAGAAGCCAGAACAGCATAATTTTGTATACATTTATGTGTTTTGCTCTGCTTTTAATACCATCACATGTTACCTTTTAAGTCTAGAATAAATGAGAAATCTTCCCATTCTATTTTAAAACACACTTCTCTCTAGGTTTAAACACAGCAAGAAAGACCTGGTGAGCTCCAGAAAATGCATCCATGAACTCCCTCTCTTTCAGCAGGACATGTGCCTATCACCACCACACAACAAAATGTTATCTACATGATAATGTACAGAAAAAATAAGACTAAATATGACCTAGAACTTAAAGAGGTTTTTCAAAACATTCAGAAGCGTTCAGCTGTTAGAGGATATTTTCAAGAGCTAACCATGCAGAAAGGAAGAAATAGTCCACAGCTGGGTCTGGCCTGCAGGAAATGCTCAGATTCTGTAAACCACTTTCATTTCAGGAAGGTTCTAATATCTGTGGTTTTGCAGAAGCCTTTGAACTCAAAATGTAATGTATTACAGATACAGATGTCCAACACCCAGCACAGTCTGGTGACAAAAACCTCCAAGAGATGAACTCTTGCCTTCTACTGCATGTTAATGAGATTCCCATAAAATATTATCAGACAATAAGAGAACACAGCAAAGGTAAAGTACAGCTAAGTGGGGGTACACTGCTGACTTCCTCACTCCACTTTGTTACCTCTTGAGTACCTGTGAAGCTCTAGAAGGAGCAGGCCAAGCCTAAAGCAGTGGGAGCAGAATTGGCAGAAAGACATGACCTGCACTTTTAGCTCCAGTCACTTTAACTGACAAGGCAGGATTTCTTTGCTCCATAACAAGTTAAAAAACTTGCTTCTGTGCTGTTTACAGCCAGGAAGCCAGTCCTACCATATACCAAGACCACCATTTGGAGAATGGCAGGAGGTACACTTAATTTCTTTGTGAAGATATAGCTTCCCTGGAATTCAAGCTTATTCCTACAGATGTAAATAGGAAGGTTTTCTATTCAGTTCTGATAAATGATTAATCGGGCTCTTCTGAGAATTATTTTCAAGTGCTTCCTAGAAAACCAATGTACAAAGCTTGACATTCTCACACTATGGCAAAAATCTTCCTGTAGCAGTCAAACATCAACAGCTGATTCACCAACAGCTCTTTCAGTTTTCTGACCTTCAGTGAAAGCCCTCACCTACATTAACCCACAGACACATCATCTTCTGTGCTCGTCTCAAGAAATATTGGAAGTGAAGTGGCTTGATTAGGTCTGTCATACTTACATGCTTAAAAATATACATAAAAGAACTTCCCTCCTGCTAAGGGTGAAAAACCTATCAGAACTAACTCCTAACACGAAAAGAGGAATTGCTGAGTGCCCAGTTGTTCTCAAGCAGCTCTGAAAAGAAATGGGAAAGACCTTAACATGACCTAATCAGAGGACAACAATCTGTTTTCACTGCTGCTGCACCTGCTGCTACGTTGCCAGCTGCCATCTGCTCTTGCTCTCCAGCCAGCACAACCTGAATGGTGGAAGCCAAGCATCTCCTCAGAGAGCATTTGCTCCCTACCACTCATGAGCAATTTACTACTCCACTATTCCCTGATCCAAGAAAAACTGCTAATACTTTATATTACATTTTCATTGCACAGCACATAATAGCACCAAATGTTTGAACTGTCACTGTGCTACTCCTGATAAAAGCTTATCCACACATTTTCCTTTCAATTGACATAATGATGAAAGGGTGAAAATTGACAGGAAAGCCGAAAATCTGATTATTTAAGATTCATTCATAATCATGCATTCATGTTATCCCATATGTAAAACAAACTGGATAAGTCAAATTTTAACAAGTACACCATAACAATTCTGCAGCATAACTGAGCCCCTTCCTTAAGCCAAGGACTTAGAGGAAGACAAATACCTCCTTTACAGTGGTTATCACCTGGCTGATGGAAAATTCCACCATCTGTTACAATGCTCCCACTTGGCAGAAAATCAATGTCAGGCACCGAATTTCTGAAATACTGTTATGTAAATTAGAGCCATTTATGTAAATTCCACATTAGCAAATTCAGATTTAGGTCCACAAGACCTATTAGTATATTAGTGTTCAGAAAAATGGACTACAGCACTCACATCTAGCATGGGTTATTTTCTTACCAAATTGCAACATGGTGAAAGCAAACTAATCACTGCTGTCCCAACTCAATTTGTTTGGGGCTTTTGTAGATTTGGGACTTTTTAAAATTTTTGAATCAGACAAGTTTAGCTGAAATGTTCCTTCTACTGGACTTCCTACGCAACAGAAGTGTGTCTTATGCTCATCACAGGATGTTTGGGCTCTCAGGACAACCAGTCCCAAGACTCAGGCAAAAGCCCCTTGGCCTGATGTAACAAGCCAAAGGATCAAAACCCAAACTTCACTTCCCAAAGAGTGTGGCAATTTTAAACTTCTGTCAAGAAAAAAAGTTAAAACTAACAAGAAGACAAATTAAAATTGAATCATAATCTCCACAGGCTCTGGTGTTTTTAACATTAGCCTCGTTTCTTTGTTCTCTGCCATCTTTAATTACATTTTTTTGACTTGCATTTTAATACAATGAACCTTCTCAAGAAGGCCTAAAGTTCCTACAATGCATTCTGACTGGAATATTGCACAGCAGTTCACCCCTTCTCCTTTGGCTACTCAAGTGCTATAAGGTGACCATCTGAACTCCACTCCTTCCATCTCTACAAACTGGTGGAGTTTACAGGATGCCAAAACAGCCATTCAGAATGTCAAACTTTCCACTCAACTCCACTCCCTCATTTTGGTATCAGTGAATTCCTTAACTTAAAAAGGCTTTTTGGAAACTGAAGAAACAGCAGGAGAAGCTTACACAGAAAATAGATGTCTGTATCCAAGCACAACACACCACAAATGTGGCAAACAGTAATTTTGCTGGAAATTAAAGGTCTGGTCAATAGTTAATAGGATTGCATAATTAAGTGTCATTTGGGATTTCTCCATGTTGCTTAGCAACAGGTGAGCATGCTCAAAGCCACAAAACATTTATCTAGATGGAATAACCAGCTCTAGAAGCAGTTACTGGTGCTGTTATGGACAAAAAAAATGAAATTAATGGAAGAAAAAGCCAGTAGGCCTCTAAGAGGCATAATATAAACAAAGTTTAACTACAAAACAACAAATACAGTTCATTCCAACTCTCCATGCATTTTACATGACTAGCATCTCCTCTGCTGCTGACTAAGCAATAAAAGAAAGTAAACCATGAAGCTGGTACCTGTGTGAACCATGATACAAAACATTAAAGTGAACAATGGAATACAAGCTGAACTTGCACCCCATGGCAAATTCCAGGGCCCATCTCAGCTGGGATCTATATCATCACAGCAGCTTGCTCTCAAGTAGGAAGAGTGATATCAAGTAAATGTGTATTTGAAACACAAAGACTGCAGATACACTGAGATACCCTTATTTCAATACAGCCTTAACTATCCAAGGGGAACAAAGAAACCCAAAACAATCCAGTTGTTGACCTGAGCCTAAATTATAGAGAGCTGAAAATGCACCTCAAATAAGCAGGCAAATGAGGTCCCAAAACACTAATCTGCTTTAAAAAATAGGTCTCATTACTTGCCTCCCACTGGATGCAGAGGCAGACAATGTCACTGGGACAGTGTCCCAGCAGCACAGCCTGTATTTCAGACACACACCATAACAGCTGCCTACCTGTAACCAACCACTTCATCTTTTCTGCCTTTTGACAGATTCAGAGGCAAAGTATTCAGCCTGGAAGTTATCTTAAGTCAGCACTATTGCACAGGAGGAAAGATGCTTGGTAGCCACATTCAATGGAAGCTCAATGATGGGGTAAGTTATGCAATAAATAAATATTTGAGGATCAAACTGGGACAAGCTGGGAAGTTACCAGCATTCAATTCTTACTAGCATCTCCAAGAAACATTTGAGATAGTCTGTAAGATGAATGTATTCACCAGGAACTTCCAGAAGCAGGCACTTCAGAGCAGTGTGAATGAAGTGTCAGACATATCATGCAGACAGAGGAGCCTTTAATAATCTTCCAAACACCTAATAAAACATGGATCTAGACTGTCAAACTTAGCACAGCTATTTCTCCTTCATTTTGTGACTCAGCTCCACTGTATGACCCACACAAACTACAAAGACAGGCAGTGCCTACATTCATAAGATACTTGAGGTGTTACAGGGAACTAGATCCTAAAAAAGAAAAAAAAAAATCACAAAGCAATCACCAGGCAATCAGCTTTTTTTGTGCTTAATTATCCAGATACAGCAGAAAGGCAGAGCAATACCTGAGCCCCTTCTGAAGTTTGACATACACTGACAAGTGACTGTCTAGAAAAGCCATGTATCACACCAACACATGTATAAGAAAAATTAAGCTAGAAGCTTAACTATTTTGTAATCAAATCATCCAATCAAACAAAATTTAAGCACAATAAAAAGAAGTTTCCATCACAAGATTAAAAAATAACTCAGAATTACATTCAGCACTGCCCATGCTCATACCAAAAACCCCTCTGCTTGCCAGTGGCAGATGGGAAGCCTTACTCAGCAGCAATGCACAGCCCTTCAAACACTGGGAGAATACAAATAAACAAGCCAGCAATTGCTGAAGAGCTGTCAGTGTAGAAGTCTGCCTGTGTTTTTGCTAACAAACCTAAGTGTGATCCACAAGTTGATGGATATGATGGAGTCTGCCATTTTTTAGACAAAATTCAGCACTTCTTGTGTTTTTCATCTCTATAAGCAAGGAGACAAAGTGAAGATTTCTAATGCTTTCAGGCAGAACCTAAAAGAAAATAGATCATTTTGGAGAAATGTTATTTCCAGGGCATCAAGGTCAAAAGCAGATTAAAAACACAAAGTTCACCTTAAGTGTCAAGTCAGGGTACTTGAGATCAGCACACCCCTACAGTAAGGGATGAACACTCATCTGGGTAAGGAAAATACCAAACACTATTCCTGAGGCTAAGAGCATAAAGCTCCAAAGACAAATAGGAAATCAGGTCCTGTTTACAAGAGAAGAAAGAAAAACTAACCCAAAAGAACCTTGAAAACCTGCTATTAAAATTAAGTGATATAGTAAGAAATTCTCAACAAGGTGTTTGGGTTTTCTATTCATCCCACAAAATACTTTGCCTTCCCTGGGTGCTGAGCTTAATATGGTGTGGGTTTGGGGTTTCTTCTTTCCTTTTTAAAGCTGTTTCACCTGGCTTCCAAGTGTCTACCTGATACCACTCAATCATAATTTCTATTAAGCAATTACCTGCTGTAACATTAAACTAAGGTGATTTGTCCTGAGCCTAAGAAGCAACATTTCATATCCTCACAAAAAGAGAGCTCTGTTACATTTAGCACTACAGAAAAACACGTGGCCCTTGTGATCTGACAGAAGTCAAAAATGAACTCCTCTTCAAAATCTGAGTTCTCTGAAAACTCAAACCCTTGAGAATTCCCAGAAATATTCCTATATTTTTAATAATCCTAAAATCAGATTATTCTAAATGGGATCTCAAATATGGGGGAAGGACTTGTGTTTCTAACTGAACCTATTTCAACCTCATTTACCCCTCAGTTAGAAGCAATGTTTTTCTGCAAAATTACATTTTAAACATGCAAATTTCATCCTGAAGGGCAGCAGGATAGTGCTGAATGGTTTGTTTACTCTTTCTTTAATAAGAAATAAGTCAGCTTTCTGCCTATACTGCTCTCCAGACTGCTTCATGATAAAGCAGCTACTTAGACCCTGTGATTTTGCCATTAGAACAGGTTTTGTTTTGACATCCAAGAGCTGCTCCAACATCTCGATGAAGTTGGCAGCAGGTCCAGTCATCTTCTCTTAGGTCTGCAAATTTTTCCATTTGGCTCCAGTGCAGCTTCTTAAAGTAAAAAAGCAAAAGTTACTCATCAGCAGTCAGAAGAGGCAGATCAAAACCCTGAGCTACACCAACACTACAGTGAAATTCAAGCTTAATGCCACTCAGATTAGAATCACCAAGATTAGGATTCATAATATTTTCTGCATGCCAAGCAACAGAGAACTGTAAAAAGAATCAACTCTTTCACCTCTACCCACTTAGGTCACAGGAGACGCTTAAACCTGATGTATCAGCTGCATCCTGGCACTCAGGCCTGACCCAGCACTGCTCTGTTTCACTAAAACCAAAGCACAGTCAGCCCAGCAGCAGGCAGGACAGGGCAGAGCAGATGGAAATGAAGATGGGCACCAGCACCTTGCAGTGCAGGGCTGCACGTTTGCCTCAGCAAGGTTCAGGTTCAGCACAGATCACTCCTCCAGAACTGCCAGCAGCCAGGCTCCTGCTCTGAAAGCTGCACTGCACCAGCCATGTCCTCCTGGAAGAGCTCCAGACTTAATATAGCAAAACTGGGACCTCACACCAGCACAACACTCACTGCCTGTGAAGTTTAAGGATTCTTCCACAGTACTTGAGGATCAGACTTCAGTTTTTCTTTTTAATTACTCAATGAGGTAGATTAAGGTTATCAAGTCTACTAGCAGGCAACCCAGGAAATCAAATAACTACTTAGACTCAGCAGATTTTATATGAACACCTGTAAAAAAAAAAAAATCTCACCCAGTCTTCTAGATCAAACTATCACTTTTAGTTTGTACCAAGCAGAGCAGACTACAGCCAGCAAAGCAAGTAGCACCACCCTGCTGAAGTCCTGCTCTGCTTAGATTTCCTCTTTGATTCTTCAGTCATCACCTTAGTCAGACAAAAAGGCCCAGGTGCTAACATTAAAAACTAGAACAGTGCTTTCTGATTCTAACTGGCCATTTATGCCAACCCTATGAGTGCTCTCATCAGGTCCTACTGTTCTGAACAGAAATACCAAGATGTACATAAAGCAACATCACCTTGGCTTTATTTCCCTTTCAGTAAAAAGTGTTGCTCTGTATGTTTGCCTTACAATTTGCAAGGTGAAAAATAAAGCTCTGACACAAAGAATTTGCTGTTTCATTGAGTGCATAAAGATTCTATTTAAAATTCAGGTGTTCAAACTCCATCAGTTGTGTTGAACTCTACTGATGCTGTTGTGCCAGCACCTAAGTGAGCACAGAGCAGTGGTCCTGCCATCACAGCACAAACAAATCCTCTGGTGTGCTTTTGTTGTTTCTCAAAATACAAATGCAAAGATTCCCAACAGAAGATCCTGATGGGCTTGGCACACATAGACTAAGTCCTGTCCACCAGGTTTTCTACTTTAATTTTTATTATGCTTCCCTGCCTTCAGCTTAAGGAGTCCACACTTAAACAAACACAACCTATCAAAAAAAGGGCAAACTCACACCAGTCAGGAACTGGAGCCACTCTTTACCTCCTGATATATACAAGACTAAGGTTTTTAAAAATACTTATATTTACAAAATTGTGATATACATTTGCAAGGGTTCCAGCATTGATTTTTTTTTCCCCAGCAGACTTTGTATAATTACATTTTCTAGCAAGTTTTAGTAGTGCCTTTCAGGCAAACCAGTCCCTGCAACACGTGATGCTGTCAAAAAAAAGGTCGTGAGATTTCCATCACAAAGATAAGGATGTAAGACTTTAAGCACGTGAATACCTCCAGCCAACCTTCAAATTAGCTAAATATACCATCCACTAAAAAAAAAACTAGACTCACAACTTTACATCATTATCTTTACATCATTATATATGGTGACTGAAACATCCCAGGAAAGGTGAGTTTAGTTCACAGGATGAGAGGATGCTACCATCAGCATCATGGAAGTATCACAGACCTATCTGGAAAAATAGTTTGGCTTATTCTTTACAGAGAGAGAATAAAAAACCTGAAAATTTGGTCGAAGGGAAAAATATCAGGAAAGGTCTGAAAAACAGTTTTTGTCTGTCAACTTCTACACTTCCCTTTACGACATCAAACTAACAAGCTTTATTAGCTAAAAAAAAAAAAAAATCCAACACACCCTTCTCCACGTTTGATTTATGGCATCTGGAAGCATCAGCTTCCAAAAGCTTGATAGCAGTGTCCAGATTTCCTAAATCTGTCACTCCTGGCTGTGAGAGCAGGGGCTTGCCAAAAATAGCACACACTGGAAACATGGCGGCTTGCTGCAAATGCTGCTTTCCCCCGACGGTGGAACAAAAAAATCCTTTTTTTGGTAAAGACTACTGATTACATTCGTGCAAGCCTTAACAGAGAAGGTCACCAGGTAACCCCGCTGAGAACGAGGGACGCGGTAGAACATCCAGATCAGCACTAGGAGGGACTGAAGATGTATCGAAACCTCTTCGCTGGGCTTTCTCCAGCACGTACATGCGGGGCCTTACAGGATGCTGGAGAGTCTCATTACAAGCACTACTTCGCATTTAAATCTTAGCTTAATCTCGGATTCAGCCAAGGTCATGCGGTAAACCAGGGTAAGATCCACGCTCTCCCGCTCCAATTCCAACTTCCTTCACCCATAAAGTTATACCAAGGGAGGCACCTCGAGCTGATGCCCAGGTCCGGTCGGTGGGAGCAGCCAACACCGCCCCTCCATCCGCAGCTACAGCTCCCGGTAACCGGGAACACCTCGGCCTTTGGGCGGGCTCCTCCCCGGCCCCACCTGCCCAAAACAAAACCCCAAAGGAGAGGGCGAAAAACCCTCCGAGCCTGGAAACCGAGAACAAAGCTCGACCCGCACCCCTCGCCTCGCACAATGCGGGCCCGCCAGCAGC
>VZRH01008080.1:1443920-1476649 GCA_013397555.1 Urocynchramus pylzowi
CCCGAACTCCCCCAAACCCCACGTCACTGCCAACCCCCACGACTCAGTCACATAAGGGCAGCATTGATGGGACCCTCCTTCCCCCATGCCTGCACACTTCCCCAAAGCACCCAGGGCCTTTGGGAAATAAAACCAAAGAAAATGGCAATTACACTGAAAAAAAACCTAATGGGACCCTCCATCCCAAACTCCTTCCTGGGTGAATGATCCCAAGAGAGTTTTAGCTTGGCAGTGGGCACAGGGTGGTTCTGAATAGAAGGAAATACGGGTTGGAGGTAACAAATGCACAATAGTTTTACTTTTCTTTTTAAAGGAAAGTAAAGAGCACATGCAAGAGAAGGAAATTAGGACCCATCTGGTGCCAAAGGTTGAAGGCAGTGGTTAGTTACAGGCAAACAGTGTTTTGTTGACCCATTGTTGCTCACAAGTAGTGAAGATATCGCTGGGGCCCCAGTGGAGTGGAGGGATGGAAAAACAGCACTAATGGTCCTTAAATTTCTGTTTTGCTTTTATTTTTATTATGTTGGGGACCAGAAGCCTTGCAGATGCAAGAATAATAGGATGGGGAAGCACTGAAAACCTCATAGATTTAAATCAGGACAGCGAGTAGCTGGAGGCAGGAGATTTGCTTCTCCTTGGGTCCCCTGGACAAGCTGAGTAAGTCCAGCAGAGGCCATGGAGATGGCCATTTGTACTGACTGTGGAGGTAGCCACACAATCTCCAAAGGCCCCTCAGGATTATACAGCACAAGCACACTGTAGGGAGCAGTACCAAGAGTTCTCAGTTTCGCTGAAGATCCCTTAGTGGTGTGTGTATGGACCTTTTGACTTGGGAGGCTTTAAACCTCCCCAAGGAAAAAAAGCAAGTGTGGAGTGCTCATGGTGCATTTCCAGCTGTGCTCTCCCTCACCACTCGACTGCCTCTTTTCTTTCCAGAAACACGAGTTCTTCGTGGACATGACCTGTGAGGGCTGTTCCAATGCAGTCACCCGTGTCCTGCACAGGCTGGGAGGTGAGTCAGTGCTGGGTGTGGGACAGCCAGCTCCAGGGCAGTGCCCTGGGGTCCTCCATCCTCAAGGATAATGCTGTGGGTAAAAGTTGAAAGTTGGAAACTCCTCCTTGCTCTGTTCTGAGCCTGCTCCATAGCTGGTAACAAGTCGCTGGTGGTTTGCAGGTCTGTGACCCTTGGAGAAGTGTCAAGGGAGGGAGGAGCTGCCACGGCTGCAGGTGGCTCTGAGTCACCAGGGCCTCACCCTGAGCCCTCTGGGAAGGACACTGGTAGACCCCTGCTCAGGCTGCCAGAGGGAAGGGAGGGGAATGTCCTGCCTGGCCTTGTTTCCAAGGAGGCTTGGGGTGTCTGTGGTGCTTCCCGAGATGTGTCATCATCTCACAGGGAAGAGCTGCTGAGCAGAGCGTTTGGTGGTTGTCTGTGTAGCCCATTTTTAATTCCACCTGGAAAATTATAAAGATTATGACCCATGTCTTCTGTTTGCTGGCATTTCCAAGAGAGAAGGATCTGGCCTGCACTGGTCAGTTGTGAGGACCTGCTCCCCTCTGTGGTGTTTAAATAAAATGTAACACCACACCCCTCCAAGGGAGAACAGCTTCCAGCCACCAAGGCAAAGGCCTTGCAACTTCTTCCATACCCATTACCAGGCTGTGACAATTCCATTTTCTCTGTGTGTGATTGTCAGTACCTCCATCACTCTTCAACAGGCTGGTCAGTATCAGCCTCATGTGATGATGAGGCACAGCTCTCAAAGCTGATGCATACCTACAGGTTTTGTGAAAATACATAACTGGATAGAGACTGCGTGTCCAGTTACTCTCACTGAGATGAGATTGGCTCACCTTTTTTAGGCACTGGGAAATCCACATGGTAAAATGTCTTTTCCCTCCTTTTACTTCAAGCTGTTAGGTGGTACTACCAGTTTAGGCATCTTGTCCTGAGCCTTTCCTAACCCTATTCACATTAAACCAGAGCACAGACTGAGCTGGATGGAAATTTTAGTGGTTGGTTTGAACTCAGCTTACCCAGGTTCCTGCATGAGTGATTGTGTTGATCCAAGGTGGAGTGAGCAGATTAAAGCAGTTGAGAGACTGTGGTACCTGATGTGGAGCTAAAGCAGATTTGACTTTCTTTCATACCACTGCTGGCAGGACAGCAGGTTGATTTTGTTGGCTGGTGGTGGTATCAGAGTGTGCTGGCAGAAGATAAATGTCCATTTGACTGATGCCCTGGGGAGCACAGGTATGTGAAGGTGAGCTTCCCCTGTGCTCACACCATTTGGCTGCTCCTAACTCTGCAAAATGTTTTTCCTCATAGGTGTCAACTTTGATATTGACCTGCCCAACAAGAAGGTGTATATTGACTCAGAGCACAACGTTGACACCCTTTTGGAAACCCTCAAGAAAACTGGAAAGAATGCTTCCTACCTTGGGGAGAAGTCTGCACAGTAGCCTTGCCTGGTGTGAGGAGCTAGGTATATACCAGCTGTACCCAGTGTGGAAGAGAGACATCTGAGCTTTTTCCAGCTCTCCCAGTAAAACAGGCATCTTCCTGGAAAGCACAGATTTAAAAAGACCTGCAGGTCCAGCTTCAGCAAACCCCTCATGTCAGAGAAGCAGCTGGAGCACACACAGGGACCCCTTAGCTATTCTGCACAGCCTGTGTGATCCCAGCCTTGGCTGTAGTGGAGAGGTAGAACACAGCCTCTGTGCCATTCCCAGATGAACCTAGACTTTGCCAGAGCACATTGTGCATGAAAACAAATCTCAAACACACTTAACAGCTGGCCAGAGAGACTGGTGGGCCCCAGCAATAGCAGGGAGGGTGATGGGACACAAAGAGCCCTTTGGGTGTGAGATGCTGTGAGCTGGCTCTTAGCACAAGGAGCTCCAACAGCTGATTCTCCTGATAAGGCTGTTAATCCTCCACTACACTTAAGGATGGAAAAACAGCAGCTCCCTGGCACACTTCTGGTTGTAAAATGTTGGGTTTCAGAATAGCTCCCAGTACACACATTCCCTGACCAACTGTCTACTCCAGTGACAACCTGATGGTTGCAGCCTGTCAGTTTTCCCAGAATTCCAGCATTATGAAGACATGTACAAAACTCTCCTGACTGTAAAATATATTGGCAGACAAGGTTCAATTTCAATGACAAGAATAAAAAGTGGGAGAGGGCTGCCCACTCACTGCATGTATCGTTCTTCAGTGTGCAAAATTATTACATGGCATCTCCTAGGAATTTGTTTTTATCAGTGGAGCTTTCTGATCCAGTGACATTTTTTTTAATGGTCGAGTTGGATCATCACAAATACCCAGCACAGATGCACTGAAACCAGTTCATGCTGATTTAATTCCCAGTCAGTAAATTAAATCAGGGATTTATACCAGCAGGAATTAAACTGATACAAGAAAGAGCTGAGCTGATATTGATGTGTGTGCAATAGATCTGCATCATTTAATAGGCTGACAACAGATTTAAAATCTGCAGTTTGTATCATTTGAGCAAGCTCTCCGTGCTTCTTAGAAATTGTTTAAAATCATAGTTGTAATCAAATAACAACCCCACTTCAGCAGAGGGAGGCTGAATTGATCAGTGCCTCAAATAGCTTTCAGTGTATTTTAGTTTCCTACTATCGACTGCAAGGGCTGTTACAGCTTGCAGGGACTTGTGGACTGTGTGACAAGTGCCTGCAGAACTTAACTATTACAGCAAAGTCAGTCTCAAATAACAGGGATGTGTCTCTTTTCCTGGCCCAGTTTTCCTATTTCTTTCCTTATATGACATCAAGGCAGCCTGTGAGTCAGTTCAGCTGGCCAGCATGGCAGAACATTTCTCTGGATGCCTTTGTTTTCCTGTTGCATTTTAACTGAAGCTCTTTGACTTATCCGAGGATCTTAGGGCCCAGAACAAAGGAGAGCAGGGGGCTGGACTGCCTTTGCAAGATCACTTCAGCAGTCAGGCTGAAAATCCACTAAATTTAAATTTTGCACAGGGAATGTTTTTAGGGGCCCATCTGTAAGAGGAGGGAGGGAAGTTGCAAATCCTTGGCTCTGATGGACAGATTTCCTTTGGCCCTCTTGCTGCTTGACCGGCAGAGGGCATCTCTGTATAACATTATCTCCTCTGGGCCTTGCTGTTCTTTCCCCTTCATTTACTCATTTATTTATTTGTGTATTTATTTTGCAGGAACTCAAACATGACTTCAGCAAAAAGATGGCTTAACTGTCTGCATGTCTCCCAGCTTGCTGTGTCATTTGACCTTTGCCAGATGTCGGAAAGCAGAGGGCTGGTGGGAGGAGACAGCTGGGCCCTGGGCTCCAGGGGTGGAGAGGTCTGCAGGAGGAGGTTGTGTGGTGTTTCTAGTCCCACAGTAAATTAAGGCACTGCTTTTAACTTTCAGTGCATGTCTGTGTGTCCTGTGTGTCTTTGTACTGCTTTGAGTGGTTTTCTGTGAAAGAGGCAGCTTTTAGGGATGGAAAACTCCCCTCTCCATGCAAGCCGGGTCTCCCAGGAAATTGCAGCTGTCCTTAGAAGCTGACTGCAACCTCTGCCTGAGGGACACATCTCAGGAGAACTGTGCTTGAATGTCACTTAGATTCAGGGAATCTGCATCTTGGAAGTTGTTTTTCCATCACAGAACAAACAAACTTTCCATTTGGGATGCAAGTGCTGGGAAGAAGGGACTTTTGCAGCCCCTGTAAGTCAAGGATAACCAAGTGTCCTTTTAAGCTCGATGTGGCCTTGAGGCACAAGTGTGCAAAAGAGAATGCCTGAGCTGATGAGAAATACAGAAGGGATGGAGGAAGGAGAAGGGTGTGGGCATATCCAAGGTCTCTTATTTCCTGGCCCAGTGACCAATCTTCTAGACTGTACTGCTGCTTTCATTTAATTCAGGTTTTCAGCCCAGTGGAGGGATTGCATGTGTGTGTCCCAGTCTGCTGTCTGGTTTCACAAGGGGGATGTCTCCCACACCTACCTGTCACATGGGGCTTGTTCTAAAGAAAGGAAAAGTAGCTAAAGTTTGGAGGAGAAGATTACTCTATATTTTAGAGATTTTTTGCAACTGATTAAGATTAATTTTGATGTAATTGCAATTTATTCTTTCTTAGAGTAGTTTACTTCTTCAAAGTTCTTCTTTACCTTTGATCCAAGCATGATTAAGTGCTTGATGGAAGTAGATGGACTTGCAGTTATGCGGAGAGGCACTTCAAGGAATGTGTTGCAGACACTTTTTATTACTGTTTAAATAAGGGAAGCTGAAGGCTACAAGTATAACACCATTGCTTTATTTTCTTGCCTTAAAGTCTCCCAGTTTGGCTGGAAATTTCCAGAGCCAAAACCCAGAACCAGGACCTATTTCTGCTTTGTGTCCATGCACTCAGATGCCCAGTGTGACCCCTCCAGGGTGCTGGGGAGTGAGTGAATCCCTTTCCCTAGACCACCCTTGCTGCCCTGAGCTGGTGTTTGCCGATCTCAGTTATTATTTATTGCTTTCATCTTCCTGCCGGGCTTGGCCAGTGCCCAACTGATGCCAGTGGCTCAGCTCTGGTGCTGGCAGCCTGGCAAAGAGTTGGATGGCACAGTGGCCTTGGAGCCAGCAGTCCTGGTGGCACTTGCTGTCTGCCAGGCTGGCAGGGGCAGTGGCAGTGTGGTGCCCACACAGAACAACTCCCACTCCACCTTGCTCGTCCTTGGTGTCTGGGGTGCAGCTTATGCTGCCCACACTCCCCTGGCTGCTCTGCTCCCTCTTCCTTGCTCTGCTTTGTGTGAAGCCTGCTTATCTCTGAGGCAGACAAGGAAAGGTTTCTACCCACAGCCAGCCAGGAGGTTGATGCAGATGCCTGAAGCTTCAGCACCCATCTGCAGGGCTGCAATCTCCCAGCTCTCCCCTCCATTGTGCAGTGTGGGCAGAGAGCAGACTCTGCTTTAAGCTCTGGCCTGTTGAGTAATGTTACCCTGTGACAGTCTCACTTTGGAGTGTGGGCTGCATTTGGGCTGAATACAGCTGGGATGGGGAAGTTAGGGCAGGATGGTTGAGTGTGAACAGAGCTGCAGGCCTGCAGGGTGGCTGCCTGAGAGGTTTATGGCAAAGCTTTGGGAGAAAAAACAACTTCATAGATGAAAAGAATGAGAGTCATTACCTAAGCAGAGTTTCCTTGTTCCACCACTGCCCAACTGCAACATCTTCATTTATCATATTAGCCTGAACTTTACTGCATCTCATGGAGAGGGACCCTGACAAGCCCACACGGATAACATCACAATATTTTCCACAGGAAACAATATGCCAGACACTGAGGCTGTGAGGCTGTTTCCAGACAAGGAAATGCTCAGTTTGCAATGCAAACAGGAAAGGGTGGCACTTGGAAAAGGAGCTTTCTATACCACAGACACCCAGACTGTGCAGGACATCCCAGTGACCTGCTGGAAGAGTGATGTGTCAGCAGGATGAGCAGCTGGTCAGGTCCATGGTTCATTGCCATCCATGAATGTGTCGTCCCAGCTGCAGGGAGACTTCACTGCTGGTTTCTTTTTTCTTTTTGTTTTATTTCTTCACTTCTGGTTTCTTCAGAAGGGTCTCAGCTCAGCTCCAGCTGAACTGTGAGAATCCACAAACTGCCTCTAGCTGCAGCACCAGTAGGAACTGGGCAAACCCTGAGGAACTGGCTTTAAAAGTTCTTTTGTTTCCCTTGCCTCAAAATTATCTTTCCCCCTGACCCCCCTCCACAGAGTTTCCAGCAGACAGCATTTGCTTTTCTCACCCATCTCTGTGTATTTGCAGCATTGCTGCTGTGCTTCTGGGTGTCATTTTTCACCCAGTGTTACCTTCCCCCACATTATAAACAAAAATCTAATTTAGGTGGAAAAGTCTACAGCCTCCAAGGCCCAGTCCTTTATCCACAAAAGAAAAGCCATGGTTATACCAGGGCTGCCTTAAGCACCACTGGCTTTTGGGCACTTTCTAATTACCTGATGACAGGCAGGGGATGATTTTAGCCAAAGGAGCAGTTGTACTCAGTTGAACCACCCAGTAAATGAGAGAATTTCCAAAATAGCACTGCAGGCTGCAGAAAGCAGGCAAAGGACAGGAGATCCCCCTCAGTGCCTGCAAATGGTGATTCCTGGTGGCTTGGAGAGGTAAATTGCTGTGAAATTTCAGGGTGGGAAAGAAGGGTTCAGTTTGCAACAATCTCAGGAATTTCTCAGGCGTGGTGTGTCTGGGTGTTAAGACATGTGTTACATGGTTCCATGGGGGATTCATTACCAAAAGATGGGGATTTTCTAGTCTTAGAAAAGACTTTTTAAATGTTTGTGCTTTTAAATGTTTGCTGTAAGCAACAAGCCAGCCCAGGCTTCCTCCTTCACTTGCCTGGCTGTTCCCAGCCCAGGCACGGCAGTGGCAGAGCTGGGAGGTGATGAGCTCCATGACTGATGGGCTGCTGGGCAGGATCACACCCCCACACTTCTGGGGTCAACATCAGCAACATTGCCCTGAGCAGCTGCTCTTTGAGCCAAAGCTGTGCAGCTGGACCTGGAGGTTGCCCTGGGCTGGGTGTTCAAAGTCAAAAGCATCACCTGAAGTGGTCAAACATCTTTGCAAATGATGTGTAGTCCTCAGAAGGACTCCAAACTGGCTGGAAAAAGCTCTCTGAGCTAAATGTGCTGGTCTTGAATCCTTTAAATAAGGTCTGCAAAGACCCAATCTGCCTCAAAGACCCCTCGGCCTCAGCCGAGGCCCCTCTGTGCTGGGTGGTTTGCAGAACTGTCCCAATGCAGCACTGACATGCAGAGCAACATCAAAGGCCTGGCTGGTTCCCAACTCCCCTGTTGATACATGCAGATTCCCTGAGTGATTATCACAGGCAGCTTTCCACATTGCAGCTTCCAAAGCAGCAAAACACACGGGGACCTGACAGACTCCCCCTCCAAAACAGGAAAACACACAGGGTTCTGATAGACTCCCCCTCCAAGACTGTGGCAGCATAAATAGAAAAAAAACACCCAACAAATCAAACAAACAAAAAACAGGCTTAATTAAGGACTTCAAGAGCAGGAAATGTGCACACGTGTGCTTGCCAGAGCACAAATATTTTCTTTTGGAGCTGCTTTCTCCAAGGGTTCAGTGAGGTGATGGAGGCTGGGTTACAGAGCAAGGGTAGCAAACAGTTCCCAGCCCCTCCGGAAGGCAGCGGCCACAGGGCACTGCTGTTCTGCATCCTTCCCCATGCTCCAGCCTTTGGCTTTGGGCTCCCACAGTATATACTGAAGCTATTCAACCATTTGGCTAAAAGCAGATGGGGAGGGAGAGAAAACAAAGTCAAACGAGAGGGAGAAAGGCAGCTTTTGTGCAGCCTCTGTTTGCAAAAGACAGCCCAAGCCCCTTTTGGACTAAGGTTTAATTTATTGGGCTCTGGAGAGCCGAGGTTCACAGCCCCACAGCTGCTGCAGGCAGTGGCACATTGGGGCAGAGGCAGGGAACGGGTGGGAGCCAGCTCTGATAAGGGAGCAGCTCCCTCAGAGGGGCTGTGGGATGCACAGGACATGATGTGAGGACCCTGGCTGCTCAGGGGGGAGCAGATCTGCCCTCTGACTCTTTTGCTACAAGGGCCTGTCCAGGTCCCCTGAAGGGATGAGGGAAACTGGTCTGCATAGATGGGAGCCTTCATCCTGGCCCTTCCTGCTATTGTCCCTCTGCTCATCATGTCAGTTCCTGAGCACCTCCCAAAGCACTGCTGGGTGCTGAAGAGCTGGCTTCACGTTTCCTCTTCACCACTCCACACTAGTGGGTTGCTGTCAGTGGGGCAAGACACAGCCCCACTGAAGAGAGATCCTGCAGCATTTCAGACTTTTCCATAATTCCCAGCTGGCATGAAATTCCCAGGGCAGGACCATCTCTCTCAGCCCATCTGCGACCTGCTCATCTATTTTCAACAGATGGGTGAGAAAATGTTAAAACAACAAACACAACTCATCCCCTTGTAAATGAAAGGAGATGCCTGAATGGAGCAGGAATCCACTGTGTGCAAGTACCCTCCTGCTCCATCTCAGATGGAGCAATTTCCCCTGCTCTGAAGCTCCTGCTGGGCTGTGGGCAGAGCTTGGCCCACACAAGCCAATGTCAGCAGGGTGCACAATGCCTGGCAATGACAACAGGGGCCTCGAGCTTAATCTGTTGTGCACAGCTTCAAAAAACCCCTTTCCACACAGCTATTGTCAGGGTGATCCCATCAATTGCACCATCAGTCTGCTTGGGACACGGGGCTGTCTCCAGGGCTCGGGGTGGGGGTGCCTGGGGAGCAGCCCTGGTGTCCCTGGGGCTGTCCCAGGGTCTGTGGACAAGCCACAGTGCAGGCTTGTGCTGTGCTGCTCTCCAAATAGACCCTAAGGTCCTTTGGCTTTTCCCTTGCCTTTGTCAGCTGGTGGGAGCTGGTTATTATTATTATTATTGTGTTATTATTTTATTATCCCCACAAAGACATGGGACAAAGGGTCTCTCTTTGGTGGAGAAAACTCTGACACCAGCATTTGCATCTCTATTTCCCTGTGGTTTTTCCTTCCCCTGCATCTGCCCAGTGCTCCATGCTTGTGCCCTCCCAGGAGCAGCCAGCAAAGCAGGCAGCTCGATGGGAATGATCCAATTTCCAGGGCAACTGGGACGGGACTGAGTCCAGAGTGTCCTCGACTCACAGAGCCGCTCTTATTTCTCCACAGTTTCCTCTCCGTTTGCTTTCTTAATTCAGCCTGTCCTTTGCCAGGGAAGAGGCCAAAAAAGCAGAGATGTGGCACATCCAGAGTCCTCCCAGCTGGCTTTACAACTGCTGGGGGATTTTTAGCTTTCCAGCTTCAGGAGCAGCCCTCCAAGCATGCCTTGCCCTGAGGTCAAAATGAGTCAAAGTATGGTCAAAGCAAGAGCATAGGAAGGCAGGAGGCCAGCTCTGACTCTAAAGGCTCTGTGCTGAGCCTCTCACCAAGGGTCCATGTGCAGAATTCACAGATGTGCATCCCCAGGTATGAATCATCGTCCTTTGCCACTAGTGCTGGTCACCTCTGCTATGAACAGCTGAAGATACCAGTCCTGGTGTGTCCAGAGGAAGTCCAGAAATCAACTCAGCAGAGTGTCTCCAAGCCCCTCCTGCCATTCCCTTGCTTTCCTTCCCCCTGGCAGAGAACTGCTCACAATTCCTCCAAACAGGGGCTCAGCTGCCCCCCAGGCCTTGCAAGAGGCCAAGAAACCTTCCCTGTGGGCCACCCAGAGATCCAATGAACAGCAGGAGCTGTGCTTGGGATCAATGCTGAAGAGTCACTTTGAGGCAAAGGGAGCTGGGCATGAACTGCTCTTTGCCATGGAAAACAATAGACCCAACCCAGTGCCAGAGGGTTTTAAAATTCATCCCTAAAGCAGGATAATGCTGAAAACCTTCAGCTGTTATTTCCAGATTTGCAACCCCAACAGAGGAGCAGCCAATTCCTGCCAGAGCAGCAAACTTGTTTGTGTGTCTGCTTAAAACTGACAGGCAGGCATTGCTCCCCACGCTGGCATTGTCCCTCTGTCCCCAGCTGTCTCAGCCTCACAACAAGTGGGGAGCAGGAGGGGAAGTGTCCCTGCCCCAGCTGCAAGGGGCCCTCCCTGGTTTGCAGGACAGACCTCGCTCCTGGGCTGGGGGCCAGCAGCTGGAGCCCCCTCCCAGACACACCAGGCTGGGACCACACTCCAGATGTGGCCACTGGTAGGTGCAAAAAGAGGGGCCAGGAGATGAGATCTCACTCCTCCCTTAGTTTCTTTCAAAGCCCCCAGAAATTCAGGGAGAGGGATGAACTTTCTGATTCTACTGGAAATGGTTGAACACAGAGAGATTTGGGGAAGGTTCAGAGAAAGAGGTGTCACTTCTCATCCAGCATTTTCACCCACACTTTCCATTCAGAAGCAGCACAGATTCCCTTGGTAGTACTTGTTATTTTTAATGTAAAAAAAAAAAAAACCAGCATGAATGGCCCAGCCTTGAGAGAGATGGCATCAATGTCAGGCCAGCACACCTCAGGCAGTGAGGACCTCTGTTCTTGGAGGTTGCAGTGGATAATTTTTTAAGGTCCCTTCCAATCCAAACTCTTGTATGGTTCTGGGATTCTCCAGAGTTGCCTGGAGGAGAGGAGCAGGAATGGAGTCCTTGGGCACAGGCAGAAGCCAAGCTCCCTCAGCAGCTGCCTGGATGCCCTCGCTGTCCACAGCTTCATCAGCCTCTGTGTGCATTAGTGAAGGAACAGATGAACATCCCCATGGCAGGTTTGGTGGCTGCATCCAGCTGGGTGGCCTTCAGTGATCCAAAAGCACAGTGGTCTCCCTCCAGTTTGCAGCTGCATACTTCCAGAGGGGTCTAGACAGTTCCCTGCACCACCCCACTCCTTGAGAAAGCTGTTTCCATAATTTCCCAGTTCCACCTTTTCCCCCTTAGTGAACAACAGAATATTTTGAATGTTCATGCCATAAAAAATCTACTCCATTAATCCTGGTAGTAAATCCTGAGCAATCTTGCTCCCTGGGGTGACGTGGGCAGGCACAGGAGAGAGTGCAGTGGGTACCTTTGGGCATGTCTGAAGTTAAGGAACTGCAGGGTGACATCACCAGGGCTTGTGTCTCATCTCTGAAATTTTCTGGTTAGTCTTTGCAGATGCCTGATACAATTAATGTTCCTTAGCAGTCTCACAGCAGCATCACACAGGAGAGAGTCCAGTGTTCTCTCCCTCCCACATTTCAGGAAGGATGTTTTCTCTCTGCTTTTCCCATAAAATAGAAGCTTAAAGGGGACTTCTCCAAGTCTGATAGTTTTTTTAAACTGTGATTTTGGTCCCTCCCTCTCCTTAAACAGCTGCTGATAACACATGCAGGGCAGTGGGGAAGCATTGCTAATTTTAGCAGCAGCTCCTGAGGGAGGGACCCTGCTCTGGGCCAGGCACAGGATGGAAAGTCACAGCGTTTGCTCAGGGCCCCACATGACCTCGCTATTTTGGGGCTGCCCACGTCCCACCTTGCCCCAAGCCCACAGGCAGAGTGTGGCACCATCCCTGAGTTGTGTGGCACCATCCCTGAGCTGTGTGGCACCATCCCTGAGCTGTGTGGCACCATCCCTGAGCTGTGTGGCACCATCCCCGAGCTGTGTGGCACCAGCCCCGAGCTGTGTGGCACCANGCACCATCCCTGAGTTGTGTGGCACCAGCCCTGAGCTGTGTGGCACCATCCCTGAGCTGTGTGGCACCAGCCCTGAGCTGTGTGGCACCAGCCCCGAGCTGTGTGGCACCAGCCCTGAGCTGTGTGGCACCAGCCCCGAGCTGTGTGGCACCAGCCCCGAGCCTTCCCACAGCCCAGCCATTGCTGCACCGCTGCTGCCAAACCCCGGCCAAACGGGATGGTGGCTTTGTGAAGGGAAGTAAACAAGCTTCAGGGCTAAACTGAGATCCCCACAACTCACACACTGAAGCAGTGATGGATGAGGCATTTTCTGCCCACATATGCCCGCTGTATTTTCGTCCATGTGTCCGCTTGGGTTTCCTTTACTCCCTGATCAGTGAAATTCCATCAAGCTCCACACAGATTATGTGAATGATTCCTCCACTGACTGGCCCTTGCAAGGGCCTATACATGGCCTGGAAGATCTGAATTGATCAAGCTAAGAAGATTTTAAGGAAGTTGAACTTCCCAGAGTAAAATCCACACTGGACAGGGGAGCTTAGAGAGGCTCAAAAGTGCACAGGAGATGATTTGAAAGGAGCCAGCAAGCAGGGATGGTGTGGAGGTCAGTGCTTGCACTTGGTGTTAGCCTGGAATGGCCATGTTGGTAAATCACAGCCACCAGATGCCAAAATCCCAGAGTGGCTCCCAGCACTGCCCCTGCCAGTCTGCCAGTCCTGCCTGACTGACCCTACAGCCCTTCACATGGCTCCTCAGGCTCACAAGATATCCTGCCCCAAAGTCTTGCCAAAAAATATTTCCTACTGTCCCCCCAAACATCTTCTTTGCCAGCTTCTAAGGCTGCCTCTGACTGGCTATGGTGGTGCAACCCCAGTGGGCAACCAAGCACCAGCACCTGCTTTTTCCCTCTTTTCAGAGGAAAAAGGATTTACCCAATCCTGCCAAATGCATGCTGCCATAACCAATCCCATTTTGTCTCCCCTAAGGGACACCCTGTTTATGGAGCCTCCTGCATCCAGCAGCCTGGCTCAGCTCAAGCCAGGGCTTGTTCTGAAGTGAGCTCAGCTGGAGCAGAAAGTGGCAGAAAAATGTGGATTCTCAGGGCGGGTGGGTGCAGGCTCAGCCGGGGATGGCCCGAGCACCTCAGGCACCTCAAGCTCCGTGTCCTGCCTGGATGCAGCCCCAGCTGCAGCGCAGCTCGGTTCCCAGCCAGGGATGCTGCAGCAGGGCTGGGGGGATGTGGCCTCTCGGGATGGCTCTGTCCGGAGCCTCTCCCGGCTTGTGCCAGCGCAGAGGGCAGGGATGGGGAGGAGCTGGAGCACCACGGAGGGCGCACACACCGAGTTACTGTGAGCGGGGCAGGGCTGCCCGGGAGCGGGGATGTTTTCATAGGGTTTTGCCAGCAGTGAGGGTTAATAGGAGGACACTAAAGTCCTGTTCTTCAGCCTCCACGGGGAGCTGCTAAACTTTCCAGGCTGCAGCTCATATTGCAGCCTGCCTGTCACCAGCGTGCCTCGCCCCCGCCAAGATCGGCTTTTCCTCCTCTTTGCCTCCAGCAATGCACAAGCCTGCAGCGAAAGCAGCCCTCGCTCACAGCCCGTGTTCCCGGCTGCTGGACCCTGGAACAGCGAGTTATCCTGAGGAACCAAACCCTGGGAACCAAACCCTGCTGCCTGCTTTGCCTCAGCTGCAATCCCAATCCATGGCAGCTCTGCCCCATCACTGCTTGGCCCCACTGGACTCTCACCAGCCTGACCACTGCATCACATTCCCAAAGGGGAGCCCTTGTGAATGGGCTCCCAGCATAGACATGGCCCAGGAAAAACATTGCTTTCATCCCTTAGATGTAAGTTGGTGTGCCTGATTGCATTAAAAAGGGTTGTGGGGTAAGTGGCCAACTCATCTGAGAATCAAGCTTCTCTTAGAGGACCTCACACTCATGACCCAAAAAAACAATTGCAGCTGGCCCCAGAGAGCCTTGTGAACCCTGGAATTTGCCTTTCTGATCTTTTCCTCCCCCATGGCTTTTGCCGCTGCTTTCCAGATGGCATTTGATGTTCTGGGGCTGCCACAGCTTCACCTGGGTACTCCCATCAAAGCTGCCTTTTAGGCTGTGTTTCTCCATTGAAAAAAGCTACCAGGAGCTTCCCTCCCCACAGGTCCCAGGGGCTTGAGAGTGGATTCCTGTTTATTTCCTCAAGCAGTTCTATTCATATCCTTCAAAAGCTGCCAAACCGCATCTGTCAGGCTCAGGAGGACTCCAAAGTGCATCGTAGGTAAACACCAGGAATAAGGTGGGACTACCTGGAGCTAGCAGCATTCCCTTCTGGAAGTTTTATTTCACCTTCTGCAAGTCACAGGCACAACTCCAGCACAAGGTCTCAAGCAAGAGCAGAGTTGGGCTGAGACACCCGACTGTAATTCAGGTCCACAACATCCCTGTGGCCAGGACGAGCAGGCAACAGCCCCTGGCAGCAAGGGAGCCCTTTGGGATGGACATCCAGGTTCTTTGGATACTGTAGGTGGTGGGCTGGGACCAAGCTCAGCCAGCTGGATGTGCCTGGGAGTTTCAATCAGCTGAGGAGGTGTCCTGTCTGCCAGTGCCTGGTGTGATGTCTCCAGGCAGGGCTGTGGGGACTCTGCCAGAGGGACAGGGTGGGGGCTACAGCCAGAGGGGTTCTCTCTACCACCCTTTCTGGGTGTTCAGATGTGATGCCCAGGAGCAGCACACTGGGCAGTGCAGGGGCAGCTGCAGCACACACAGCTCCTGTCTTGCTCCACAGCTGAGAAAGGTGACAGATTTTATTCCCCTGCTTCTTTGGCCTCGCTTTGGTTTCAGGGAGGACAGGCAGGCTTCTCCCAGGCCTGCAGCCCCACACATTTCCAAGTGAGTGAGATGATAATGCAGAGGGAGTTTGAAGGAGGCAGAGGAGAGACCTTCCCCATGGGGCCTGGAAGAGCCTTCCACCAGGGAGCCCTGGGACAGCTGTGAGAGTCCACACACATCACGGAAAGAACAAGACATCCCACAGTAAGCCTGTCCTGCTTTCTAGCTCTGCAGCCTGCTCCCAGGCCATGAGTCACTGCAGAGCCATGCACAGCTGCCTTTCCTTCCCCTGCCCTGCTGGCCTCTGGATCACAGCTGAGAATCTGCAATCCACTCCTCCTTCTCCATCTGCTTCTGACCAGCACCCCAGTGCAGGCATCAGAAGAGACTGTGAGTGTCCATCTGCTCCATCTGAACCAGGCATCAGTCCCACAGCTCAGCTGAGGGACAGAGTCCCACCTCACTGGGAAGAATTCCTTGCCCCACGTAGGACAAAGACAGCCACTCTCAGGCATGTTCCAAGGGCATTTTGGGTTCATCCTGCCCTGTGCAGATGGTGCTTCCAGTGGCCCTGCATCTGCTTAGTACAAGCCCAGAGAGCACAGCCCTTCTGCCTCTGATCTGCTTCTCAAATGGAAAAAAACCAGAAACCCTCCAGCTGACACACTCCCAGAGAACAGGAGAGATGGGAAATTCCTGGGATAAGCAGATTCCTCTCTGCTCTGCATTTATTCTCAACTTTTCCTGAGCTGGGTGCTGGGCTCCCACCCCTGCAACCATTGACTTCCCCCACACTGCCCTGCACCTGTGAGGAGCTCAGCCTTCAGCCACACACCCAGGGATGAAGATTAAGCAAATTACATTCCCAGAGTGGTTCCAGGGCATCCTGTTTATTTATATGCACTTTGGGTTCATTGCTTTGCAGCAGCATCCACCAGAAATTAATTCAGACACATCCTCTAGAGAAAAGCTCATTAGAGAATCCCTCCCAGAGCAGAGGAAGGAAAGGCTCCTCACACTGACAGACTTGTGAGCAGGGGACAGCAGGATTATTAATCCACACTTGTATCACTCCTACAGAGCTGCTCACTTGCCTTTTTCTCCATCTCTTACAGCAGAATTGTTCCCCTCTTGGAAAGCACCAGGGTTTTCTCAACTGCACCAGCCCAGATCTGCCCAGCCTGGCTTAAAGCAGGATGAAGAAATTTGGATTTTGAACTGGGGTTAGCTGGAGTTCAAACCTCACCCCTCCAGACCTCTTGGCTTTGCTGTAAAATGAGCTCAAGCCCCAAAGGGTCTTGCCCTGTTTGCTGTTTCCATCAGAGTTTGTGCAGAGCTGGGAGCCCTGGGGTTCATCTGCTGTGCCCAGAGCCCCCTCTGGCACATGGCCAGGGGCCTGAGCTGGACCTGCTGCAGCCCTGCCAGGGTTCCCAGGGCTGAGGAGGCTCCTTGGGCAATCTCCTGCCCATCCAGTGGCACAGATGGCATAAGACAGCTTTCTAAATATGTGTGAGGTCCACTTTTCCTCCTGGCAGCCTGACAGCAAAATCTCCTCTTTGATGACCCCACTAAGCCTTGCAAGAGTGGAAAGGACTTTCCAGGACTTCCTTTGCAAGCTCTGTCGTTTCTGGAGCTCTTTAAAGCTGCTGCTGAGTTTAGAGAGCCAGGCTGCTGCTCCAGGCTCTTTGTGATCCCTCTCCATGCCACTGCTGATGCCAGGCAATGTGTCCTTCCCAAGGCACAGGACCTGGCTGTCCCCACCCTGGGCACCATGAGCACCCCTCACTCCCACCCCCCTGGGCTCACTGGATGAGCTTGGGGGGCATTTCCAGCTGTGACTGCACCACTGATTTTTGCTCTTGCTCAGAGCCAGGGTCTAAGCCACCACATCCATAAAGAAATCCCTGCTATAATTATCTCCATAGTGGCACTATCATTTGTTTAGGCTCTGAGTAGAGGGCTTAACTTCAGGCTGCAGTGCAGAGCAATTGCCACGTTGTCAGTTAGAAAACTTGTGGTTTCTTTTCTCTTCTTGTTTTTTTTTTTTTTTTGTTTTTTTTTTTCCCTCTCTAAAATTTTTTCCAGATTTTTTTTTTTTTTTTTTTTTCCTTAGGAGAAGAACCAGCAGCAGTACAATTTCAATGCGAGCCGTGACTAATCCACTGCAGAGAGCATTCAACAGCTGTGTCCAGCTCCTTGGGTTATGACTCAAGCAAATGAAGCTTTGGCTTAGGGGATGTCTGACCTCTGGAGCCAAACTGGACCTACAAGTGCCACTGGGCTGCACCTGGGAGCCAGGGACACTTGTGGTGGGAGGACAAGGTGCTCCAGTCGTGCATTGAAAGGACCCAGGGAGTCTTAGACACCATCACAAATCCAGCCTCCACAGGGACCTGGGAGGGTCATGTGGAATATTTATTAATGTCTTTGTGAGTGCTACCAACATCCACATATCAGCACCCAGGTATGGCTTTTGGGAAGTGTGCAGCCAAGTAAAGAAATGAGTGAAGAAGATTTTCTTCTCTTGTTCTTTGCCACCAGCCTCCTGAGCTGCCTGATCACGGAGATTGCCTGTTCACTGGGAAGTGGTGATGGGTTTTCATTAACCCCTCCTCCATTCTTTCCCCTCTGCCCTCCCTTTCTGTCCTGTTTATATTTTTTTCCTGTTGGCCGTGGGATGTTTAGTCTCACATCTGATCTCTCAGATGCAGCAGAAGTGCTGCAAGGCTGGATGAGGAGTGAGCTGATACATCCCACAGAGCAAGGAGCCAGCACAGCCTGGCAGGTCATCACAGCCAGTCCCTGTGCTGACATCTAAATCCTCAGCAACATCAGTGGGAAGAGTTAAGCACCCAGGTCCATGTCTCAGCCCTCTCAAAGATAGCACATAACCAAGAATGAACCCAAACCCAGGCAGCCAAGACAAAACACGATGTTGAATTTTGCTGTGATCTCGGGAGTCCTTCACCCAGCATCCACAATCACACTGCTGGTGCCCAGATGTCCTGGGTCCTGCTGGCTGCACGAGAGAGACACCATCTTCCCACTGCCCTGGAGAGCAGCCCCGAGGTGAGGTTTGAGAGACACCATCTTCCCACTGCCCTGGAGAGCAGCCCCGAGGTGAGGTAGGAGAGACACCATCTTCCCACTGCCCTGGAGAGCAGCCCCGGGGTGAGGTTTGAGAGACACCATCTTCCCACTGCCCTGGAGAGCAGCCCCGAGGTGAGGTTTGAGAGACACCATCTTCCCACTGCCCTGGAGAGCAGCCCCAGGGTGAGGTTTGATGCCACAGGGGCATCACAAGCTGCAAAGAGCTGGATTATCCACGGGGCTCAGGACAGCCCTGAATGGCACAGAGACATTCCTTGGGGATGCCCAAACTGTAGCAGTTTTTGGCTACTGGTTCTCCTTTGCAGTGCAGTGCCAAGGCCAGGCTGGTGCTGGGGGAGCAGACACAGCTCAGATCCTCTCAGCCATGGAGAGAAGCAAGGAGAGAGGAGCTGGGTTTTCACCCTGGGCATAGAGAGGAACAGATGGGAAAACTCAACTCCAAACAGCTTTGCTGCTTGGCTGCCTCTGGCTGGGCAGCTGCTCCAGCTGAGTTATGATCTGTAAAGTCAAAATAGTGAGTGATGTCTGAAGAGACCACCAAATTCAGCTGACTGGCAATTCTGGCTGTGGGTTTTGTTCCATCAGCCCAGATCTGCTGGATGATAACCACAACAGAGAGACCACTGTGCTGAGAGTCACATCTACCAGCCCAGCATTTCTCTGCCTACTTACAGCATTTCAGATATGATTTTATCCTCCACATTGTCTGGGTCATTCTTTCCTCTCCCTCTCCACAAGGCAGTCACAGATTTCAGCAATGTTAGGAGACAGGATTTAGAAGCAAAAACTCTCCTGCTTTCTTCTGCATCCCGTGAGGATAGGAAACACCAGCTCAGGGACTGAGCTACCCCGCTGAGAAATGACAGCATTTAACATTATAATTGCAGCAGGTCGAGGTGTTAGGAGGTGCAAAACCAGGCAGAGAGATGGCATTCCCCCATCCCCGTGTGCTGCCAGTCCGAGAGAGACAGAGAGCTGAAAACTCACGGCAGCAGTGCAGGCAGCTGCCGTGGCAGTGACTGCCGGGAGGGCTGCGCTGGGGACTGGTCTGTCCCTGACAGGGACCCTTTGATTTCCAGCTTGATTTCTCTGGTCTATGCTTCGGAGCCAGGCTCAGGGACTGCCCACTGGGAAGCGGAGGAGAGGAAGAGACCGATTTGGAAAGCTAGAGAGGAGGAGGAGGAGGGGGAGAGGCAGAGGGAAACCCAGCCCACCCTTTGGCTTCCTCCTGCCTCCTTCTAAAACTTGCAGATTCCTCCAGCCTGTCCCAGCGCCTGAAGTTCCCTCAGCCGTGCTGCCGGGACTGCGAGGTATGGCCCGAGCTTCGCGATTGCCTTTGCTGCGCTTTTCCTCCCCCACGGGGGTCCCCGCAGCCCCACTCGTGGGGGTCCCTGGCCCGGGACCCGCTGTCCCAGCCCAGGGCTGGCAATGCGTCCCTCGGCATGGGGATCTGGACGCTCTCCACCCCAAGCGGTGCATTTAGAGCCCCCTCCTGAATTCCCCCCTTTCTCCTCTTTGCAGCAAGTCCCCTTCTAAACTGTCTCTTACTCAATTTCGCTGCCAGAGCTTTAATGCCTTGGTGGCATCTGAGTGTGAAGGTTTAACTTGCCTTCCTTCTCCTCCCTCCTCCCTTTTTCCCCTCTGGTGTTCCGCTGGTGGGTAGTTCTTTAGTGAGATCCATGACACCAAGGTCTGGGCACATCAAACCAACCTGCAGAGAAAATCAGATGTAGTTACGAACAGTCCCCACTTCTCCCAGCCTGAGGTGTGTTGGCAAGTGATGTTTTACTCACCAGAGTATCCAGAGGAAGAACAAAAGAGCTGCCGACTTCATGTCAGCGGTTTTATCTTTTCAGTGCAGCAGATCTTATTTCTCATTTGGAGAGAAAAAAAAAAAAAAAAAAAAANAAAAAAAAGACACTCGGCTTTTTGTTCCAAGCAAAAACTCTGAAAGCCTTTCAAGTCTGCTGCCCTGGCTTGCCAAACTCTGGCTGATCGACTGTTCGGGAGAGGAGATTGCAGGAGAGGAGGAGCAAAGCTCTTTCGGGGTGGTTTTTTTTTAAGTTTTAAGAACTTGAGTTCCGTCGGGCACAATTTTAGGTCCACACAGAAGAGACAAGGGCTCGTTTCCTTTAAAGGCAGCCGCTGTCCTTCCCGGCCCGCTGACGTGACAGTCTCCCTCTGCTCTTTGTGTCCCTTCCCTAAGAAAGCTCCACTCTGTTGCATCCAGCCAAAAAAAGGGAATTTAACCGGTTGGGGGCTGAATTCCCACCCAAACCGAAAGGCAGGAGTTTCAAGTTGGAGTGAAACCGGGGTACCGGGAATGTCACCAGTACTCCCGAGTCCTCAGAAACGACCAGCTTGAAAGAGCCCAAAAACTCAGCATCCCTCCGAAAGGACAAAAGTTAATCGCAGCCGTTTGTTAGGGTCGACCAGGCGAGTTTTAAGTGGAAAAGAAAAGCTGCCGCGTCCGGCGCAGCAGCTAAAGCCAAGCCATTGTCTGCCACATAGACAGGAGCAGGGGTGCGGGCGGTGTTGGGAGGGGGAAGAGCAGAAATAAACTTTTCGAACTTTTTTTTCAAGCCCTTCCTTCCACAACACTCTGCTCTTCCATGACTCAGCCCCAGAGGAATGTCGGCTCCCATGGAAACCTTTTCTGGGTCCTCTGGTCCGAGGGATGTCGGGGCTGTTATCGCCGGAGCGCCTGTGGCAGGGCAGGTCCAGGGAATGCTTTGGAGATGGTTGGCATTTTTGCAGAATATTTATCGGACAGTTCATTCTCTGCCTCCTTTGTGGAGCTGTGCGGGATCAGCTGGTTGTGCCCCCGGGGCCGGAGGGACCTCCTGCACCTGGCACAAAGCTGGGCTGCTTTTGGCACTGCCTTAGGTCCAGCCCACACAAAAGAAACAGCTCAGGCAGGACAGCAAAATTCTGCCTCACCTGTCTGCACAGGGTTCATCCATGAGCGCCTGCCTGCAGCCCACGGCTCATCCAGGCTCTTTTCTTGGTACTAATTTAAATGTTTTCTGTTATGGATTCAATCTGCAACCTGCAGAAACGATGGCAGCTTCAGCACGCAGCTGGGATGGGGCTGGGCTCTTGCTGTTGTATCAACAAGGCCTGTGAGATCTGAGCATTTCTGAGCTCACACAGAGCTGCTCAGCTCCCAGCACAGGGAATGGGTTCACACAGTGCTGGGGTGTAAAGTCTTTAGTGACTTTACACAGGCACATGGGGTAGGGGGATTTTTTCCCCTGCTGTGTTTTACTCAGAGTATGTAAGTGTTTGTGTGAGCTAAAGGGAGTTTCACTTCATCTAAAGCTTGCATGGCTTTCTGAGCTGCACTGTGTGTGAGAGGGGTCTGTGCAGGTGGCAGGAGCCAGGCTGGCTTCTGCCCAGTCCCCTGCCCTGCTCCCTAGCACCCAGGGCAGCTGCAGCACATCTGGGTGAGCCTGCACCCAGCATGCAGGGACCTGCTCAGCAGGGAGCTTCATGGGAACTCACAAACAACTCCGCTTCAAATGGAATTTTAGCCTGGGAGGGGCTGCTGAGTAAAGCTCAGAGGGTCTTGCCTGCATAGGGAGGGCAGGGCCAGGCAGTGGGGACCCAGCCCTGGTGTTGTGTCTCTGTGGGGTGACACTCGGTCTCCCATCTGCACCTTCAGCACTGTGGCCCCAGCTGGGTTTGGCAGAATCTTCTTCTGGACCAGCTTTGCCTTTACACTCAGTGTGAGCTGGGGGAATGCCAGATCCTCCAGAGACTTGGACGAGCAGTGAGCAGAGGGAGGGTGGGGGCAGGAGACCCTGGGCTGGGGTGCTGGCAGGAGTGAGGCATGGCAGGGCTGTGCCTTCCACTGCTCATTCCTGCCTCCACTGCCCATTCCTGCCTCCAATTCCCATTCCTGCCTCCACTGCCCATTCCTGCCTCCGTGGCTGCAGTGGGAGGAGGCAGCAGAGCCCCTCGGCCGGGTGAGCAGGGGTGGCAGCTGGGGTGAGCCCGGTGGCCTCGGGGAGGAGCTGTCCAAGTGGCCAGGGAGAGACTCCTCCCCACGCTAACGTGGCATCCCAAAGGGCTTACGCAACCCTGGACAGGGCCAGCGCCACATGGACCATGGAGCCTCTCCTGGAGGCTGCACCGCCTCCTCAGCATCCTCCCCAAGCCCCAAAGGCTCCAGGCTGGGGTCCCCATGAAAGACCCAGAGGCACAGACTCTCCTCTGTGCACCACTGCGGGGTCTGTGCCCCGTCAGGAGGAACTGGTGAGGGTGCCAAAAAGAGTGCCAAAAAGAGTGCCAAAGAGCCCCCCAGAGCAGCTGGCTTGGAGTCCATGGAGGTGCTGAGGGTCAGCCTCTGCCCTCTCTACACTCCCTGGCTTTCTTCCTTGGGGTATGGCTGCGAAATGCAACGAGCAGCTGGTGCTGAGGGCCATGCTGGAGAGGTGAACCATTGAGAGGGCTTTGGGGGAGCCCCCAGACTCTGTTTAAAGAGTGACTGGGAGCTGAAGTCCCCATGTAGGATGCAAGTGGGATCAGGTATTAAAAAGTATGCACAGCCCATGGGTCCTGCAGCCCATGGTGCCCTGTTGTCTGCTCAATCCACAGCATTCAGGAGGGCAGGCCTGAGGAGATGGTGTGAATATTCCCTTATTCTATATTCAGCAGCTTTTTCTGTGCTGGTTTCCAGCATCCTGCAAAGTGCTGGTGTCTGTTGATTCCTTCAGGATGCAGAAGGGCCTAAGTCTCTGCTCGCTAAAATCTTTTTCCCTGTTTTCTTCTGTCCAAAATGACCCCCTGGCTGCACTCCTTTTGCTGCCCTCTGCCCTCCATGGGGCTCACACAGAGTGCCAGGCATTCCCAGTGCAGAGCCCCTCAGGGATCCTCCCAAGTCCCTCCAGCTGGGGGATGGATGCTGAGCCCGTGGTGTGGCCCAGCTGCCAGCTCCAAAGAGCATCCTCTTGGACAGCAGGACCATGGTTGCTCCACAAGGAGGGAGACTTGCACCATGGACCACGTTATCCTGATGGAGCAACCCTGTGTGCAGGGCTCCTGAGCTGTTATTTCAGGACTTTTGGCCACCAGGCATTCAGGAATGACCATTTGCAACCCAGCCAGGGGCTCACAGACACTGTAATGTCCTGGCTGCACAGGCTTTGCCTCCAAAAAGTTGTTATTTTGTAATAAATTTGTTTTACCATCTAAGGCATAAGACAGTTCTGCAGAGCTTGTTTGCTCAGCGTCTTTCATGCTCCTTCTTCCTCCAAACACAACACTGGCAGCTCCAACTGTCTGCTGGCTCCTAGCAAACATGTAATTCCCTGACCCCACTCTCTGCATGCCCAGACTTTGAAATTCAAGGCACTTTTAAAGCTTGGGGAAATGATCTAAGATGGCTTTGGTGTGGGCATGGGTTCTTAGTGCCACCTTCCACATGTGCATGCACTGCCCTCTCCTCCAGGCTGGGCACTGCCCAGTGAGCATCCCTGAACCTTGGAGCACCTTCCAAAGCAAACAAGCCCCTGTGAGAAGCCCAGGAGGAGCCTTCACTAGCCAGGGGATACCAGCAAGGGAGGAGATGGCCAGAATCACCTGTACTTTTCCACCTTCCTCCTCAAATAACCAGCAGTGATCTCTGCTGGCAAATGATGTCAGAGCTCACAGAAGCCTCCAGAACAAATCAAGACGAGGGGAAGGGACAGCTCACACCAAGCAGGAGAGAAGGGAGCTGCTCAGCTGCAGAGCCCAAGAGCTCATCACCCCTCCCCACAGCTCCTCAGCCACAGGCCCTCCACACCACCACAGCAGCCATCCCCACCACCCCCTCCAGCCCTCTGACATCCCAAGAAAGCTGCCCTCCATTCCCTGACCCCTATTTTGCACAGACCCCCACTAGAGGCTGGGTGAGGTGCTGAGATTGGAAAGAGGATTTTCTCTGAGTGGCCAAACCTCGCTAAATGAGGAAGCAGAGCCCAGCCCTGGCAGCACAGCTTTGGTGTGGCTTTATACCCAAACAGCTGCTGTGCATGGGGAGGGCAAGGCTGCAGTGACATGAGATACCCTGGGAGAGGAGAGGAAACCTCACCCAAGGCTTTCTGTCCCAGCGAACCCCTGTGTGTGTGCCTGGCCCAGGGCGGGCTGCGCGCAGGTGAGCGGAGGAGGGCCGGCGGAGGGGAGGCTTGGCAGGGGCTCAGGTGCCCTGGCTGGCAGGGGAGGGCACGGAGCACAGGGAACGGGGACGCGTCAGAGTCCCCGCGGGCGGAAGGCGGCGGGCAGCCCCCGCCGGCAGCAGTGGAACGCCGGCGGAATGTTAAACGGGCAGCTGAGCTCCTCTCAGCCCTGCCAGACAGGAACGGGGGGGACGAGGACACGGGGATGTCACCAGCTGTGCTCTCCTGGCTCACAGCAGCCGGTGTTAGCTGGGCTGCCTCTCCTGCAGAGGCTCTGCAGCAGCCCAGACTGGGAGGGTGCAAAGGGCTCATCCTTCTGGAGCTGTCTCCCAGCAGGATGCACCCCCAAGGTGTCTTGGATCCCTCAAACCCAGTCTGGGGACCCTCAGGTCTGAGCAGGAAAGGGAAAAATGATAGTCCCTCATCCCCAGCACCCCAAAATGTTGGGGTGCTGGGGATGAGGGACTGGTCCCTGATACCCCTAGGGATGCCTGTGTCCACGGGGGAAGGGGTTTTCTAAAGGATTTAATTCTCAAATGCTCTGTCTCATTGTCTCTCTGTTATCTCTTTCCTTCATCCACCTCCATATTTCTTCTGATTGACAGCTAAGATGATAGACTCTTGATAAAGAGTCCTCTCCCACTTCCATTCTTTGTTTCATTCTTTGTACCTAGCACTCTTTATCAAGGGATTTTTAACATGAAAAATGTGGGGGTANGTTATCTCTTTCCTTCATCCACCTCCATATTTCTTCTGATTGACAGCTAAGAGAGTCCTCTCCCACTTCCATTCTTTGTTTCATTCTTTGTACCTAGCACTCTTTATCAAGGGATTTTTAACATGAAAAATGTGGGGGTATTGGTGAAAAAAAAGCCTCCAGAGAAGCAAAGAGCCATTTTGACTGTGATTTTCTTAAAGGAATCCAGGAGAGCAACAGACATCTAAACCCCAGTGTCTCATTTTGCAAAATCAAACAAATTTATCTTGGAAACATGATTTGGCCCAAGGTTTTGGCGAGAAAAGCCAGCATGTGGGTCTGTAACACTGAACAGACAAGGCAGGAAATGGAGAGAACGCCTTCCTCGAAGTGTCTGCTCAGCCTGGAGCCCAGCAGCACACCGTGGCCTCCTTCCTCATCCCTCCTTTCCCTCTGCTTTATTCAAGGTCTGCTGAAAGATGAGGGCCTGGATTTTCTTCCTTCTCTGCCTGGCAGGCAAAGCCCTGGCAGCGCCGGTAAGTGCAGGAGCTGTTGGGGTTGTCCATCTGGAGTAGCCGATGGAGATTTGTTTTTAGAACAAATAAAGTACTGAGGAATGAGGGACAACTTGAGGGTGGCCCTACTGCCTGTTGCAGTGGGTCACCCCCCTTGGGACTGTCCCATGGATCCCCCACTCATGTGCATTTTCCTCTGCAGCAGGAGGCTCTGCCCGATGAGACAGAGGTCATCGAAGATCCCACCACGGAGGTAAGTGGTTCTGTCCCCCCTCCTCACCCATCCCCTCAGCCCCCACTGCTCTGCTAAGAGCATCTTCAGAGCTCTGGGGAGCCATGGGGGGCTGCTCTGCCCCCCAGGAGCTGGAGCTGTGCACCCAGAGCAGAAACACCAACCTCTTTTGCAGGAGCCCGTGGGTGCTAATCCTGTGCAGGTGGAGGTGGGAGAGTTCGAGGAACCCACGGAGGATGTAGAGGAGATTGTTGCAGAGAGTAAGTCACTCTTCCCCTGCCCTCCAGCTGGCAGGAACACTGTCCCCTCCCTGTGTTGGGGAGTTTTAGCCACCCCAAACAGTGAGGGGCTCCTTTGGGAAGGGAAGGACAAGGACAATGCCGGCCTGGATGCACATTTAAAGCAAGAGGCAGATGACCTTGAGCTCTCTGCAAGCCCATCTTTGCAACAGAAAAGCCATTGGTGTGGCTACAGAAAGGAGTCCAGGATTAGCCCCAGGGCTAACACAGACTTCTGGAAACCTTCACATCTTCCCAGTGTGAGAACAGATGTGGGGAGCTGTCCCTGGTGAAGTCTCGGTCTGCCCTCTGTGCTGAGGTGCCCTGAGCATCTCGTGGGAGGTGAGGATGTGGCTGGCTCTGACTTTGCTCCCCTCCTGCTCCAGACCCCTGCCAGAACCACCACTGCAAGCACGGCAAGGTGTGCGAGGTGGATGACAACAACTCGCCCATGTGTGTGTGCCAGGACCCCTCCAGCTGCCCCGCCACCGCCGGCGTCTTCGAGAAGGTGAGGGCAGGGTCTGCTCCCAGGGCAGGGAGGGACCCACATGGGCTTTGCCAGAGATGGTGGCACATGGAGACAGAGTCAGGGTGGCTGGTCCCCATCTGGTGGTGGAGAAGGAGCCATTGGCCACCCCAGGAAGAAGTTAAACATCCTGTTTGGAGGCTCTCACCAGCATCTCCCCTTCCTGTGCAGGTCTGTGGCACTGACAACAAGACCTACGACTCCTCCTGCCATTTCTTTGCCACCAAGTGCACCTTGGAGGGAACCAAGAAGGGACACAAGCTGCACCTGGACTACATTGGGCCTTGCAAATGTAAGTGGAGCCACTCCCTCGGACAAAGGCACCCCTAAGTGTGCACAGCCCCCTTGTTCACAGCCTGGTGGAGGGCAAAGGTTGTGACCTCCCTCCTGAGGCGGGAGGGCAGCGGGGCTGAGTGCCCAGGGTGTGGAGCTGCATGCCCAGATGCTGCAGTGACCCCTGTGTGTGACCTGCAGTCATCCCTGCCTGCCTGGACACAGAGCTGACCGAGTTCCCCCTGCGCATGCGGGACTGGCTCAAGAACGTGCTGATCACTCTGTACGAGCGCGACGAGGACAACAACCTGCTGACAGAGAAGCAGAAACTCAAGGTGAGGGACAGGGGAGAAAGGGTCTGGGAGCTCACCCCACAGAGGAGGCCAGCACAGACAGGGAGCCTGTCCAGAATGACCTGTGAGATCCCTGTAAAGACCCTCCCAGGGTCGCCCCTTGCACCCCATTTCCCTGCTGACAAGGCCTCCCCGCCTCTCCCGTGGCAGGTGAAGAAGATCCACGAGAACGAGAAGCGCCTGGAGGCCGGTGACCACACCGTGGAGCTCCTGGCCCGGGACTTTGAGAAGAACTACAACATGTACATCTTCCCTGTGCACTGGCAGTTTGGGCAGCTGGACCAGCACCCCATCGATGGGTGAGTGCCAGCAGAGCAGGACGAGGACCCCAGAACCATTTCCTGCCTGAGAAACAGGGTGATTTGGCAGCAGAAGGTGTCAAGGCAGGCTGGAGATGTGACACAAGTGGGTGGCTGGTGGCAGAGGTGGTGGCAAAACAGGCTGAGGTAGAGGCATCTTTGCCTCCTGCAAACTGCTCTTCTGCAGGAAGAGGGGCCTCCCCCAGCCCCAGCTGCTCCCACCTCCCTTGGGCGTGGAGTTCCTCTCTTCTCAGATTTACTGTTCTAAGACAGTGCCCTAAAATATCTTAGTCCAAAGGCCCTGGGATAACTTCAGCAGCTGAGATAGCAGCTGCTGACTTAGCTGTGGGCTGCAGATGGGCATGGGAGTGATCCCACATGCAGGCCTGTGGGGTGGGGGCAGCCTGCAGGGACCCCCAGCTGGTGGCTATTTTGTGACCAGCACAGCTGGCTGCAGAGGCAGATACCATCCTTGACCCTCGTGACACTCAGTGGCTGATACTGGGAGGGCACAGGGACAGCAGCCAAAGCAGAGAGCTGGGGCAGCTGTTCCCTCCCTGAGCACGTGGCCACCTTGGCAGGTACCTGTCCCACACGGAGCTGGCCCCGCTGCGTGCCCCCCTGATCCCCATGGAGCACTGCACCACGCGCTTCTTCGAGGCCTGTGACCTGGACAACGACAAGTACATCGCCCTGGAGGAGTGGGCCAGCTGCTTTGGCATCAAGGAGAGTAAGTAGTGAGGAGGGCAGGGATGGGGCTGGAGGGGAGGCTGAAGAGCACCCCCAGAACCCCCAGTGTGGATGAAGCAATGCATTACAGCCAGCCCTGCCTGAGGGGAAGCAGGGGGGAGTGGGAAGGGTACAGGAACAGTGGGACCCTGGCAGTATCCACCTCCTAACTTTGTCTCTCTCTTTTCCTTCCACAGAGGACATAGACAAGGATCTTGTGATCTAAACGCTCGCCTTCCTGCTCTGCTGCCAACTTTGTCATGTTTTAACCTTCCCACTTCCTTTGGGTTTTAAACTGCTTTTGTTTTGTTTTGTTTTGTTTTACCCTGGGAACAAGGTGCTAATATAGGTCTAAACATATGTAGTAACGGTGCTAAGAGAAATAACAGTCCTCATTCATAGCCTTATCTATCACCACTAGATTACTCACCCAGCTGTTTCCACAAGCTCTTACCAGCCTTTTCTCTCTCCTGCGACTTCAGTGCTGATTGTTCCTGTGCTAAATATCCGCTCTGCCTCACCATCCGCTCTCCATCGACTTCTCACTAACAGCACGTTCCTGGACACTCCAAAACCCTCTCAGCTGATTCACCACCCCAGTCACAGATGCCAGCGAGGGAAGGCAGAGCCAGAGGATGTAGGAGGATTGGGTTCTCAAGCAGAGCAGCTGCAGGTGACATTGTGGCCACCCAGCTCGTGGTAGGAAGGATGGAGAGGGGTGAGAAAGACAGAGAGTGGTAGGATTTTGTTTTCTTTTTTTTTTTTTTTTTTTTCCCCTCCCATTCCCAGGGTTTGAATTTAGCAGTTATTGGGCAAAAAAAGAAAAAAAGAAGATAAATTGAACAAGCAAATAGGGAAGCGCACAGAGTTCAAAACAAATAAGATGAAATTATTCCCATCCTGTAAAATCCTCTTGAATAATAAAGGTTTGAAAGTGCTACATGCTTCACCATCACTCAATGACCACGCTGCTGTCATGTTTTCTGTGCGGCCGCCTGTCGCCCGGGGTGTGTGTGGCTGAATCATGTTGTGGTTCAGCTGTAGGTGAGATAAAGCTCTTGGCTCTCCCCAAATCACAGTGCCCTTAAGCACTTCCCACCCCTCTGCCTTGGCTGTGCCTAAATCCCAGCCCTGCTCTTCCAGGGAAGCTGTGTCAGACTTGGAAGGGATGTTTCTGCCCAGAAAGTGGCGTGTTTGCCACGTGCTCGAGGGAAAGGCTGTAATATTTTTTTTCCTGTTGTGGATTTAAGGGATGCAAAGAATGGAAGGGAGAAGGTATTTGGATGTTGCTTTAAAAGAGAGGGTCCTGACAGGAGCAAAGTGATGGTTAAATCTCACAGGCTGAGAACTCTTTTTTTACATCTGAATGTTCCCTGTGCCTTATATGATTAAATTCCTGCCACAGTGTGAGCAACCTGATGAGTTTCTGTAATAAAAAATACTGATTTGAAACACTGACAATAAACCAGCCTGCAGTGTTCCTCTGTTTCATCCCATCCTGGTGAGAGGGACTGTCCCCCTCAACACCAACCTCATGCATGGGTACAAGTTGTTACCACAGGTGTCCCAGCCCCAAAAAAGGTTCTGGTCCAAGGTGAGCTGAGGTGCTTCTGCCCATTCCAGCCCACCACTGTAGAGGGCTTGGGGAATATTGGATGGGTAACAAGTGGGCAGAGATGGGATCACTGCAGCAGCACAGACACTCACATGGCTTTCAGACCCTTGCTTTCACCAGCAATAAAATCCCTGGGAAAGGCAAAAAGGCACAAGAGTAGGAACATAAACACCCCCATTTGCATGGGCTAAAAATAGCCAAGTTTGAAGAGCTCTGGCTCAGCTGTGAGGTCCCTGTGACAGCCCCTGTGGAATGTGCTGTGCTCCCAGCAGGGCTGTCAGGTCAGATCCTGCACAGGGTCACTCCTGGCTGCAGAGCTGGGGCAGATCCCACAGAACACAGACTCTCTGGATGGCCAAGGTGTTTGAGCCCATGGGAAAGCTAAGCCCAGAGGGACCAGCTGAAGCACAGCACCCATTCCTCCTGGCCACACTGCTTCCCAGGGCTACTAACCAAAGGGGGGTTCTCAGTGGAGACACAGTGAATGCCTCCCCACTGCTCCAAACTGGCAGACCTGACACAGAGAGGGGCACCACTGCCCTTGATCCCTGCAGGAGCCCACTGGATGTGACCCACCTCCAGGCCTAGAGAGCTGTTGAGAGAGGGTTTGGGCAGGGGAGAGGACAGGAAGACAGGCAGGGAGGAGATCAGCCATGCTGTGCAAACCTGCTTTCCAGTCCCTCCCTCCCAGCCAGAAACCCTTCTCTGCTCCCCTGTGAGAGGCAGCTCCACTCCTTCCAGCTCAGCCCTCCTGCCAGTGCCACCAGACAGGCACAGGAGCTTGGGTCCTGAGCAGGAGAAGGCTTTCCAGCCCTCCTCTGCCCTGCCTGACCCTCTGGAGTCAGCCCTGAGTGCCTGCAAGCTCAGGAAGCCAGCAGGCTGCACCAGGAGAGCTGAGTACCACGGCTCTGCAAGGTGCAGTGATCCCTCTCCAAGGCCATGTCCCATCCCAAGGGACAACACTCCTGTCCCAGCAGTCTGGCAGAGCCTGAAGGAGCCAACCCAATGCTATAACAAAGTGCAGCTGCTCTGGCTTTAACTGAGCATCAGAATGAGCTCAGGAGGTTGAAGCTGGGGCTCTCTTAACCCTTCAAAGGTCACAGCCTGAAGTATCAAGTGGCTGGAATTTCACTGCCTTGGGGCAAATGCCATACAAGGGGTTATGTCAGGACTTGAGGAATAAGCTGGCCTCTTTGAGCTTTCAGACCCAGACAGTCAGCAAGGGTGGAACAGAACAGCCCTTTCCCTGTTGGAGCTGAAATCGAGCCTTCCCGTGCCTGCACAGCAGTAAAGAAACTCCCCTGTACTTTCCAAGTGGAAATTCTCCCTGTGGTTTGTGCTGACTGAGGACACAGTTTGCAAACCTAAAAAAAAAAAAAAGAAAACCTAAATAGAAAACTAACAGACAGATCTGGATCCAAAAGCAGCACCAGCCTGACCCGAGTGTTACAGAGCATGTGCAGAGATGATTCCTTTTGGTGCGGTTACTCACTGAGCCATGGCCTGCATTCAAGAGAGGAAAGATGGGGCAGACAAAGATTTCTGTAGAGATTTGTGCTGTCCTGTCTGTTTTTTTCTGTTTTGTAAGAGAAACAAACTATGGCATAAATACTGCATTAAGGTTTGTGGCTGAAATGTACAAAATGCAGGGGATGAAAAAGGTGACAAGCCAGGGATCACCGTGACTGCTGCAGTCACACACCTGGAAACAGCCTGGACTCAGAGCCCCCTGTTTGTGAGGTGTAGCTGCACCTGGAGCTGCTTCTACTCTAGCTCACAGTGACACTGGAAACCCGTGGAATTAAACTCATCCTGCAGCACATAATCATGGAATCACAGAAAATTCTGAGTTGGAAGGGACCCACAAGGATCTCTGAGTCCAACTCCTGCGATAGGACAACCCCAAGAATTACAACATGTGCCTGAGAGTGCTGTTCAAACCCTTATTGAAATCAAGCAGGCACTGTGGCCACTTCCTTTGGGAGCCTCTTCCAGTGCCCAACACCCTCTGGATATCTGATAATATCCAACCTAAGCCTCCCCTGACACAGCTTCACATCATTCCCTCAGGCTCCATATGTGAAGGCTTGTATTTCACACAGGTTCAAGTCTCATCAGCTAAAATCAGCCCTGCTGATTTTAGGAAAATTGAACCATGTAACTGAGGGCTCTGACCTGTGTTCAGGTACCCAGGGTGGTGGGGCTGGTAGAGTTACCCTTTCCAGTGGGAATCTCACACACAGGTCTCTGCCACAGCAGTTGAAGCACACCCAGAATTACTGAGGGGGGATCTTATAATGGATCTGGCACAGAGAGTGTCCCCCAGTGCCAGGATTACCTCCACCCATCTGCCCGGCCTGAGGAGCAGCTCCCAAACCGCCCACATCCACTGCAGAGCATCCTTTTGTCTTAAAATCCCATCTCTTTCAAAGACGGACGAATTCAGTAAAATCTTGCCCAATCTCCAGCGAAGAGACAATTCTGGGGGAAACCCTTGGAGGGACTCCCTGCGGCCGGCCGGGAGGGAGGGCAGAGGGGAAGGAA
The DNA here is from genome assembly GCA_013397555.1 of Urocynchramus pylzowi. Taxonomy (NCBI): domain Eukaryota; kingdom Metazoa; phylum Chordata; class Aves; order Passeriformes; family Fringillidae; genus Urocynchramus; species Urocynchramus pylzowi. Next base: position 1,476,279 of record VZRH01008080.1, read on the forward strand.
GCAGACACACTTTTGTCTGGCCCCTGAAACTGCGAGAGGCGCGTCCCGTCCTTCCTCCCGGTCCTGCTCCTCCTCGTCCTGCCCCGTCCCGTCCCGGCCGCGGCAGCGGCGCGGAGCGGCCGGCGGGGGGAGCGATGCGGCCGGCGATGGAGCCGGGCGATGCGGGAGGCTCTGCCGGAGCGGGGCGAGGCACAGGGCACAGGGCACAGGGCACAGGGCACAGGGCACAGGGAGGGAGGAGGGACCCGCTCCCGCACCGCTCAGCTGAGGGCTCTGCCCTTCGCAGCGGAGCGGCTCAGAGCCCTGGGCCCTTAGGGCTATATCCCCATCACACTTGGCTACTGCATCCCATCCCATCCCATCCCATCCCA
>VZRH01008080.1:1476819-1497911 GCA_013397555.1 Urocynchramus pylzowi
CCATCCCATCCCATCCCATTTGCTAAACCCTTTAGACACAAAGCAGTTGATCAAACCCGAGGCTAACTTTGGCCAGGGGGTCCACTCTGAACCTCATGACTCAACGGGAGGGTCTTCCTTACCCTTTGCACTCTTATCCTCTTGTGTCTCTGGTCTCCAAGCAAATCCTTTTCAGATGATTTTGGTCATTTTTCCTCTCTATGCTTCATCCACGTAGGAAGCGATAGAGTGGATGTTGCCCATCAAACTCTGTTAAGTTGCAGTTTGACAAACTTACATTCAAATATGCTTTTGCTGATACCTTTGTCAGTGACTCTTTCAGTGACCTAAGCCACTCGTTCAGGACACCATCCCACCTCACCCTGAGGTGCCCAAGCCTCCCCAGCCCTTCTGGAGCACAGACCATTTTGCAGCCTTAAGGATTCATGGCTGACATGATTCCAAGCTCTGTGTTTTGCAGCTCGGTCTGTCTTTCTCAGTACCATTCCCTCTAATTTTTGAACCTACTGGCTGGTCTTAACTTGATTGGATGGGGCATAAAACCACAGCCATGGCATTCCTCTGGGTGGCCTGAGGACAGAGGGAGGATGCAGACAGACAGACAGACAAGTACTTCACTGCCCAGTGATGCTGAATTCTAACAGGAGCTGGGCTTGGCCTGATGCTCTGGTGCCAAGGTAATTGCACAGTAAGTAATTATTTGTGTCAGGGTTTATCCAGGTTCTGCACTGCCCATGGAGAACTTCCATTACCTTCTATTTTATGTCCTACCACATAAACAAGGGCCATTTCCCAACTGAGCCCATTTTTTGTCAGACTCAGTATTATGCTCCTAATCAAAGAAACTCTGATTCTGTGATTCTTGGGAAACAACTCGCCCCAGGACACATTTTTATGTGCATTCCCTACATTTTTCTTAATTTCATATTCCTTTTGATTGTTACTCCATCTGGATTCGAGAGACTGTACAAGTCTCTTGTTATTTCTTGTCCAAACACCTCACTGATCACCTTTGCTGCCTGGGTTTTGGAGGCTCTGCAGCCGTCATCTCTGGGGCTGAAATTCTCTGTGCACAAAGCCAAGCCTGGCTGCAGCCTGATGGTGACTGTCTGCGGCTGCCCAGGGCACTCATGGCACCACAACCATGCCTGGCAGGACAATTCCTGGTGGCTGGGGCTGTACCTGACACTCACAGGGCTTTTCACAGCCAGGAGCAGTGTAAAACCACCACAGGACTCCTACAGTGAGCATCCAGTGCTGACCAGCCATGTAATGCATTTCCTTCCCATGAAATGAGGGATCTCCTGGAAACTGGAGGCTCTTTCTCCCCCAACACCAATGTCTCCAGAAGAGCTGCTTCAGCTCACAGGTGCCTGAACTGGATGCAGTCTGGAAGCTGGGTTAATATCTAGGTCAAGTATCACCACTTGTTTGCTCTGCTCCTTCTCCCTGCAGCATCTGCTATTGAGAGCAGAGATGAGTCAGGGCAGACCTTTGGTCTGACCCAGTCCTGCTGCTCTTCAGCACTAACCACACCTGCAATCATGCCCTGTCTGCTTGGGCTTGAGCAGCACCATTCATCCTGCAGGATTCCTGCTGTTTCCTCCTGGTCATGGTGTCCTTAATGAAAAACTTACCTTATCTTCCATCAGATGATTCCCACTTCACTTGTGAGCCAGCTCCAGGTTTTAGCTCTGCTGTGGATTTTCATGCCCTTCAAAGAGCCATTCCCTATTCTGAGCACTGCCCACATGCTATCTGTTTGGTGAGCCTTTATTCTGTTCCACAGGAATAATTTCCTTTTCCTTTACAGCTTGCTCATCCAGGAGTATTTTACTTAACAGGTCTTGTTTGCATCCTTCTCCTTTGCCTGGCAGCTGGCATCGGATGAACTACCTGTGGCAGGAAGAAACATGCTGCAATAATCAGAGGGGAAATCTGGAGGGCTCCAGAGGTTTGTTCCCCTTCAGAGGCAGATGCCCATATCCCTTGCACATTAACCATAACACAGGGCCTGTGCATACAGAGGTTCTCAAGCCAGTGCTGGCAAACTTCAACCCCTGGCCATGGAAACTCATTTCCCCTGGAGATCTTGGCACGACAGACAGACTGGAAGGAGAACGATTTTCCCCCTCCATATGCAAAGGGCAAAAGAGGAAGGGAGGAGAAGACCATCCTCCTCTCCTTGGCTGCCTCTGCCTAAAAACTGGCAGGGATGGAAGTGCTGCACCTAGAGCTCACCCCTACAAACCCCTGCCTGTGCTGCCCACAGGGGAGGAGAACACGGGTGGGAGCCGAGCAGCCGGCACAGCCCCCGGCACGGCGGGGCTCAGCCCCGTGCTCCCACACCACCGTGCCCATCCCTTCTCCTGCCACCTCCAGGCCCCATCACCACCACACAGCTGCAGTCACCACACTGCATGCAGGCATGACCCCCTGGCAGGCCCAGCCCTCCTACTCAGGATGGTTTCTCTCCCCAAGGACACTCAATTCTGGCCTGAAAAGCCAAATGTTAGCTGGGGAGGAACTGCTTTGGAAAGGAGCTGGGCTGGGATGTCAGGGCACACCTTGCTGCTCCAGCAGCCAGCCCCCCTTCCACAGCCCCACGCTCAGGGCTCCCCTTTTCCTCCACGCTGGAGCTGTGGCTGGCATCCCTGCTTCTGGCCTCCAGCCGTACCTTTAACATGTGTGGGCAAACCCAGGTTCCTGAATGCAGCTCGGTTCAAGGCAAAGGTGTTGGGGCACGTTCCATTTGGGAGAGAAGGAATGATTGAATTGCTGGGGAAAGGCCAGCCTTGGACTGCCAAAGCTGGGAGAGGCCTGGCTTCCTGCTCCAGCCCTGTCTGGGAAGGCTTTGAATGGACCCAGGGAGGAGGCAGCGAGGGATGGAATCGGCTCTGCTTGGCAGCCACAGGGACAGAGGAAACAAGCTGGGGTTGAGACATGCCCCTGCTGCAAAAGGTTCCTTCTGTGAGGGTGCCAAAGGATCTGTGAAGAGAGTGAATGAACCTGCCTTGGCATCCCTGCTTCTTTGGAAATGTTTCCTCTTTCCATCCAGGTGGGAGAGCAAAAATCTTCCCCTTCCATGCAGACGGAACTGAGACCACATGGCAGAGCCGTGCTTCACACACACGTGTGCACACCCACGCACAAACTGGGTTCTTGGGTTATCTGACAAGTTTCTGCTTCTTCTTCCATGTTCTGTTCCCTCTCTTGCTTCTCCCTGGGCTCGGCTCATCCTTGCACAGCTCCTTCCATCCCAGTGAGTTAAGCTGAGAGTAAAGCTGACTCCAGGTGGCTCTGACTCTTCCCAGCTCCACGGGCACCCCACCAGCCCCACAGGGAACAGGAGTGGGGCTTGTTAACCCAAGAGACAGCTCTAGGTGGATGGGTGCCTGTGTATGGGACTCATCCATTCAAACCCTGCTGCCATGTCCATCCCCACTCCCTCTCCCTGCCTCCATCCCATCCCACCAAGCCAGCTCCTTGGGAGCACATCTGCCCCCAAACTGGTCCCTACACAGGGCTGGAGAGCTTCTCTGAGCTACTCTGAGCAGCCCAGGACTCCTTTGTCCTGCCCACTTTCCATCCTGCCTTCCCCAGAACCCAGCAGACTTCCCAGGAAACGCTGGAAGGGATTTTCTGCCTCTCTGTGCTGGGGTTTCCAGGAGCCAGAGAAACCTCCTACATATCTCCAGATCTAAATCACCAGAGATGTGCCACAGCCAGCAGCCACCCCAGCACTACCCCCATCCCTTCAGAGTGAAGTCAACCTTCCCCCAGAGCTAAAAGGAGGCTCTGCTCCCCACCTTCTTGGCAGGTCCATTGCTCACCCACAGGGGAATATCAGCCTTCATTCTCCTGGCCCCGTCAGTCTCTCCTTCCCCCCTCAGCCTCAGGTGTTGGGGGAGAGCAGGCACTGATCTCTCAGCACGTTTCCCTACCAGGACCCTGCCTGAGACCTCTGCCTAGAGACAAAGTTGAAAAACATGAGCACAAACTGAAGGGTCTCAGCTTTCCAGCTGAGTTGATTCATATGCAGGCACCTCAGGAATGGGATTAGCTGTGGGGTTCAGCTCTTATCTGAGTACTTTGAGTTTGACCCTGCCTTGCTGAAGAAGAGATGGTTGGATTTCTTGTAGATTATTTAGGGTATCAGAAATAATCTGGCAACAACCTTTTTCTTCCTTGCAGAACTCAGAATTAAGTCATGTGCTGCTTTGGGAGTGGTGAAACGATGATCACACAGGTGATCACAGAAAAAACCACCCAAAACCTCCACTGACTTCTACTCACTTCCAGTTCTGCTCATTTCCAGTGCCTCCCATTTCTCCTGGCTCTGATGATGACAAGCACGATTCCAGCACTGGGAGGCATTGACTGACCAAGCTCTTCATCCTTTTATTTACTTTCCCATCCACCCACACGTGGCCAGGCTTCGATTCCCTGAAGAATCAGCCCCTCGGCGTTCTTGGAGACTCATCTACAGCAATAATCAGCACAGATGCCCTCAGCAGGGTTGAACTGTTTGCAGGAGGGAGTGCTGATTTTTTGGTGGGAATCCAATGAATGATCTCATCCTAGAAAGGAAGCCAGAAATCACCATCTCCATCGGGCAAGGCATGGTGTTCACTGTCAGCTGCACAGACCACCCCATGCTCTCTGCAGATGGTCTGTCATGCCTTCCCACCCCTCAGTCCCACCATCACCTCCACCTCCACATTCTTCAGCTTTGATTTCTTGGCAGGAATAGTCAGGACTGCTGTCATGGCTGTGACTGCTATCCCACCAAATGCCAACTGGACATCAGGCAAGCTGACCAAAAGGGGAAGAAAACAAGTTCAGTGTCAGAGTAGCAAAACAAACCCTGAAGAAGGGTGGCACAAGCAAACAGTCTGTCTGATAAGGGCTGGGGAGGCACATGTGGTGTGGTGGGTGCTGCTGGGCCAGAGGCAGGTCGTGTATCCCTGCCACAGCCCCATCCCTGCACTGTCCCTTCCCTGTTTCCCTGCTCTCGTGGTGGCAGGGCAGCCTGGCCATCCTCCACAGAGCTGGGGGCTGTTCTGCACTCCAGCTGTTGTCCCTGTCACCCCTTCTTTCCCCTGCTGTGGCACTTCCCCAGCAGGCCCAGGCAGCAGCACATCGATGGCCCCGTGCTGGGGCACCATGGCTCTGGTGGAACCCTCTAGATGTCCCTCCTAGCCCCGTGGCAGGAGGCCAGCAATGCAATGACTGATCAGCACAATTCACTGCTTGCATTTCTCACCTGAGCCCCCTCCTGCCTCTAAGCCCTTTCCTGTCTGCCCCCAGCTGTGTTTTCCAGAAAGGGGCTACGGGTTCTGTTTTTGAAACCCAGGAGCCATGCAGCTCCTCTGGTGGTCACTCAGCCTCCCTCCATCCCTCTGCAGCCACAGCTCCTCTTCACAGCGAGCCCTCAAGCTCTGGCCTGCTGACACAGCCTGCTCACCTGCTGGCAGCAAGGACAGGGAGCACCCTGCCAAGGTCACAGAGAGGGCAGGGAGGAGATGTGGTTTGTGCGTGTCCACAGGCACCACTGCAATGCTCCCACTGCCAGCAGGTCAGAGGCTCAGAGATCCCTCCTCAAGGTCGCTCCCTGATCTGCAGCAGGGATGCTCTGTGGTGGAGTGGAGCCCTCCTGGCCCACCTGCCCCTCATACATCAATCCTCTTAGAGAGATCTCATCTTTGCTCTCTATCCCACTGTGACATCTTCTTTCCACTCCTCTGTGTCTCCACAGAGCTCTCCAGACCTCTGGCTCTTCTTTCCAGCCTCTACCATATTCACCATCTTAATTCTGCACTCCAGTGCCTCTTGCCACAGCCCCCCATTTCACACATCTCATCTCTATTTCTATCACTCACCAGCACATCCCTCACTGGCTCCATTTCCCTCCCCAGCTCCCCAAAAACCACCTCCACCCCCCTTCTGTCTGCTCTCAAGTGTTCTCTCTGCCTGCCTCCACCCACAGCTTCTGACAGCACTGCCTACCTCACACCTTCAGCCCTCCCCTCTTCAAACTCTCTAGGAGGGCATGGAGCCATCAGGAAAGGTTCTGCCCTTTTGGAGAGAAATCAGCCTGACCCAGATCCCCTTCCACGAGTGTAAGAGCCAGCCAGAGGGAGAGGTACTTTGGATGGGTGCCTCCATTTGGTGGGAGGAATTGGGGTCCACAGGCAACAGGTTTTGGTTTCCTGGGCTGGAAAGTCCTGTGGGACCTCCTACCCTCCCTGCCTATCAGCCACTCTTTCCAGATAGCCCAGGGTACCCTCTGCTGAATGTGGTGCAGCTGCTTCTCTTTGTTTCTTTTCCAAACTTTGCAGTGCCTTTGTTCCCTGCAGATTTCAAATTGCTGAAAGATTTATAAGACCGCAGTAAATCACAAGATGCAACACCCAAACAGGGGCTTTAATTATCATCACAAAGGTATTAAACATACATCCAAAAAGAGAGGGGGACTGCTCATCTCTCTGTGGGTATAATTCCCTGTTGATGTGTTTGGGTACATCTCTTCCCCCCACCCTGCATATTTGTATACCAGTGCATGAATTCATCTTTGAAGGCTTTACAAGAATGTATAATCTCTGCCTTTTATGTGCTTCCATATCTTTTCTCATCTCGATTACCAGGCCTCCCCTTCAGTCATGTTCAGGTTATGCCATGAAAGGCATGTGTGCACATACATGGAGAGGAGCATAAACTGGTGTTTACTACCTCCAGACATATTTCCACATAAATACCTTCTGCACCAACAGCAGCTCTTGCACCTTACAGAGATGTTCTGACACATGTGTGTGTTAAGTGTTTATTCCATGTCCCTAAAACCACTCATTTCTGCACATGCACAACTTTGGCATGGTTTTCTCCACTGCTGGTGTCATATCCTTGGATCAGCACCTTTCCCCACCAACCTGCTCCAGCCTCTGCATCCTGGCTGCCCAGCAGAAGAGAGAGCAGAGATGTGAAGGCCTGGTGTATTTTACAGGTCACTTGTTTTATTTACAACAACTACCTTAGGTTAGCCTAAGATGCCCAACCAGCTTTGAAGGCAATCCCTTGATCCTAAAAGCACCCAAACGTCTGTGTTCTTTCCCTTGGAATTACCTCTGCCTTCAGAGCTGGCTCTCATCAAAGGCCCTGGCAGAGAACAGTTTCCCCCACCTTCAGTTTACTGTCTCCTGAGCCCCACACAGGTCCACATGTCTCTCTAAGAACAAAAGCACACTCAGGAAGGTTGGTGGAATACCACAACCTGTGGTCACTTTGCCTTTACCCTCTGTTTACACAGCCCATGCATGCAAAAATCCACAACAGAAGAAGACATTGGCCAGGTACATCCATGTGAGGAGTTCCCAGGGATTTGTCCATTTGTCCATCTGGCACTCACATGCTCCCACTGCCTTGCTGGTCCATTCCTGTATAAACAAGAGCAAGCTGTGGCCATCCTGTTGTTGTTTCCATGTTCCCTACAGCCCTTCTGCCCTCTGGTAATTTTGGACAGAAGCACTTGGGAAATTATAAACCACAGGTAATATAGAGGGCCCTTTCAGTGCTGCTGGCAGTCAGGCTTTCCTTTCCCCATCCTTAGTGATTTCAGGTATGAAAAGAAAGGAGATAAATCAGAGATACCAGAACTGGTGAGAATCCACATACTCTCCTGTTCTGCCAGAAAACAAAGAGCAGAAGAATGTCAAATCCTGCAGCCAGGAAGCAAACGTCCCTGCTGTGCACTGTGGGGCTCCTGCCCATGCACACACTCTCTGCTGGACACACTGGGCCACATTTGGAGCCAGCCTGGCCAGCAGGCACACCAGCTGCCACAGGGAGCCTCCTGACCTGCCCCACTCTCCAGGAATGCTGCAAGCTTTGGCTCAAGGGACATGTTTTGTGAACTAGGACCTGCCCTCACTTTACACCAGCCTTGGCACCTCTGCTGATGGATGTCCTGCTTGCCAGGACTCACAGCCAGAGGCAGTGCATGCCCAGCACAGTCACCCAGCACCTGCTTCACCCCTGAAACTGCATCTCCCCAGAGGAGAGCACAGCCTGCAGGGAGGTTCTGTTCACCTTAAACCCCTTGGATTCAGTGATTCTGTTCACCTTAAACCCCTTGAAGCCACCCTCAGGGGCTCAGTCAGAACAAGTGTCAGCTGATGGCTCTCCCCCTCACCTGAGGATTCAGTCACAACCACTGATACCTCACGGGCCCTTGGTGCAGGAGCAGCAAAGGCTGATCTGATCTGCCCTGGGATGGTCTCCTGAGGGCACTGAGAGAACTGTGCATAGCCAGGGGCTCTGGCTCTCCCCCTTCCAGCTCTGCATGCCCCAGGCTTCCCTGTACCCAACCCAGAGAGCTCCCACAGGTGCCCACAGAGTCCAACTCCACTTTCCTGTGCTGCTCTGCCCTTTCCCATCTGCTGCAGAGGTACGTTCCCTCCTAATCCCTTTATAATTTCTCCCATTAACACAACATGCTGCATTTCAGAAGGAAATCCTCTCCAAGCACCTAGAAAAGCTATGCCCCATAATTTCCTATTCATTTGGGAACCCTGCATGTGGCTGAAACAACCGAGCTGTGCTAAGGACTGCCAGGGAGCGCACGGTAGTGTCTAAAGTAGAATTTCCTCTATAACCAGCTTAGGGAGCATTAAGAGCATATTAACAGCAATCTGGGCCTGGCTAAGGATCAGCCAGTGCAGATCCACATGGGAGCACCTCACACTGCCACACTCCCCAGCAGCAGCAGCAGCAGCAGCAGCAGCAGCAGAGACATTGACACGCAGGGGTGTGTTCCCAGCTGCAGCCAGCCCGGGCTCCTCGCGCCCTGGGGCTGCAAGCAAGAAGTTCTCCAGACTTAAAACTGGATGAAACACCTGGCCTCGAGCTTATCTGAGAGCAGACCTGTGTCTGGAGAGGCTCTGTGCGAGAGCCACGGCTCCTGTGCCTTTGTCCAGCTTTGAACAGTGTTAAATGAAGGGACAGGCAGATGGACACAGAGAGAAACACCTCGACCAGCTGGGTGTATTTTGTGACAACAGAGCAAAAGAGAGGGAGCAGGATCTGTCCTCTGAGCCCATTAAGCTGCACATTGTGCCCCTCATCATGCTCCTGCAGTGCTGTTCAAGCTGATCTCAGCCAAGCAGAGCCCCAGCTGAGGCACTGGGACACCTGAAGAATTACCCCTCCCTGGTTGTGCAACACTGGTGCGATTTGCATAACAGCAAACTGTTGCCCAACAATCGTATTTAGGCTGCTCACAATCATCCTTTGTACACACACACCAAGCCATGTCAGTATTGACCAATATTCATCAGATCTCACCCATCCATCTGCCTGCCTGCATCTCTGCAACACTTGTGCTGCAGCAGACCAGAAGGCTGGGTTTCCCATGATCAGTCAAGGAACTGGTTATTTCTCAATTCCTCCTCTCCTGGTGCTTCAAATTCCTTATTTCAGGGATTTACCCCTCTGATTTGACACTAAGGATGTTCAAGCTGCTCACCTGCAGATTACTCATTTGGCATTAAATAAATCCCTAGCAAGAAAATGCAACTGAAGTGAGCCACTCTCCAGATACCAGGGAGAGCCCCTCAGAAGGCAGAATGACCCCAGTGGTCAGCTCAGCCACCTGAAGCAGGCATCCCCTCCAGAGCCTGGTGTGTGAACCCTTAGGTTAATTCCCTGTGAATTCCCTAAGAGAAGCCACCTCATTCCTGATGACTTCTTCTAAATCTCAGTGTCAATCGCCTCCCTCAGCCCCAAGGGGCAGTAATGGCACACAACATTCACTTTTTAGTGAAGCCCTGGGCTCCGTGGAGCTAAAACCTCCCTGCAGAGCCATGGAGAGAAGGGGTGCACCAGAGTCTGGAGAGGTGGGGATGCTGAATGGGAAGATGATTTATTAAACATCCCAGCCTAGCTTTAAACCTCAGCCTGGGGTGCTCTAGTGCCCTGGCAGATGGTTCCTTTGCTGCTCAGTGCCCTCCACAGAGCCCATTTGCTGTTATTGATCTGAGTACAAGTCAGCCAGGCACAACCCTCATTGTGAGAGGAGGGACACAGGTTTCACAGCAGAGCTTTCTTCAGGCAGCTCAATAGATGGCCGGGAAATAAAACCCAGGAGAGCTTCGCTCTGGGTGGCACCCACCGGAGATGATTGCTGCTGGATGCTTGCCTGGGGCTAGGGAGAAGCTCCTTCATCAGCACGGAGCAGCAGCTCCCCGGTACCCTGCTCCTTCCCCTCCCCATCTCCGCCTTCCAACCTGCACCGGGGCAAACTCAGCCACCAGGTGAGGAGGCTGCGAGTGTCCAGCAGCACGGGTGGGTGCGAGGGGTTAACCCGCAGTGCCAGCAGCAGGAGCCCACCTCCCCCTCCCCTCCCTGTGGCTCCTGCCTTTTCCCGCTCCCCCAGACGAGTTCTGGTTTGTCCTGAGGTTTGCTTCTCGCTCGCCTTGTTTATATGAACGATAATTTTGGATGTGGTAATGGCAGAACTGTAGCAACATGCCTCCCTCCCACCCCCCTTTCTCCACGGCGGTGTGGGGCTGCACAGTGCTGCAGCCCAGACATTTTGGGGCCTGGGAAGGACCAAGCTCCTCACCACTCACCTCCCAGCACCCTGCTTACTTCCTCCTCTGACCCCAGGTCCTGTTGACAGACCTCAGACCCCTCCTGGCCAGTGCTGTGGTGTGTCCTTGGAGAGCCTCCCCGCAGGCTGCCACGCTCCCACCACCCTCACTGCAGGAGCAGGGGTGGAACCAGCTCTGGGTTTCACCTGATTTATTCCATACGCCTTCCATGGGCCTGTCCCACACAGGTCTAATAAATCATGAATCAGATCCTCTCAGAATAATATTAATAGCCATGTTTATAGTCAGCAGATTGCAGGAAATTCCCTCCCCACACCTATCACTGTCAGGCTTATCACTGAACTTACAGGGGCTGCAATTTTATTCTGGATTCCAGTGCCAGGAATGGAATTGGAGCTGCAGGTCCCTCGCCCTGCCCCAGAGATGTGTATCTGAGATTCACCCCCTGCAGTTATTGATGGTGTGAATTACCACAGCACCTCACAGCCCTTGTCCCAGGGTGCCTCAGCACCAGCCACGTGCACGTGTCTGCCAGCAGCAAGGGCACCAAGAAGGTGCCTGCAGGATGGTGGCACCACCAGGGTGAGGTCCCCTTCTGCCCAAGGCCAGGAGGGAACAATCCCATTGCCTGGAATCAAATAAGGGACACATGGATGGGTGGGATAAGCCACAATACATCCTGAGAATGAGGGCAACAAGCAGACTGATGTGATGCAGGATGAGGAGATTCGGGTGAGTCCATCCATGCTGTCCTTTAGGGATCTGTTTCCAGATCAGACACGGCTTTGCTGCTGTTCAGGTCACTCCTTGGGTAGATGGAATGGAGCCAGCAGCAAGGCCCAACAATCCTGGCCAACATTCCCAGCAGAAAACTCAAGTCAGAGTCACAGCCAAGCACAGAGCAGCTCCACACAGGGGACCCCAGGTGGGATGTCTGTGCTCCCCACCACCTGCTCCTGCCCCTTCTGAGTGCAGCAGGCTTTTCAGTGACTGGCCATAGGGTTGCTCCAACCTGTTAGGGACATATTTTTGCAAATCCCATCTAAACAGATGCTCACCAGGCTTACCCACCACATTAGCTTTTTGGGGAGCCCAAAGCAGCCTTACCCTCAGCTCCTAACTCCGTTCTCCCAGGACTGGTAGTGCAAAGAGGATTTTGCTCCAAGTCACTGATGCTCATCGTGCTACAGAGTGCACCAAAAGCAGACAGGTCAAAGAGGAAGACACACCAAGTGGCTTTCTTTTAAAGCTGGTGTCATTGCCACAAGTTGGTTTAGTTGTAGTAGCTCTTAAATTAGATGCTCTTAACTGCTCTGAGCCAGTGGACAGCAAATGCAGACCACAGCAAATGGAACAGCACAACAGAAAGAACACAAGGAGAGTTTGCTCCATCCACACAAAATGCCACCCACTGCCTGTGGGGGATGACAGCTGGGCAGGCAGGATGGCCCTGTACCAGCTCCCCCACTTGGAAAATCCCCAGCCTCCAGCTGCAGCAAGAGGCTGTGGGAACTGGCAGAGAGAGCAGCCCGGCATCAGCTCAGTGCATGACACGGCGACGTCCCCTCCGCGGTGGCCGTGTCCCAGCTTGCCTGAAGCGCCGGCAGAGGACGGGCCACCGGGCTTGGGACAAGCAGCCAGCGCAGGGCAGGCTCGGCTGCTCTCTGCTCCGGGGGTGACAGCCACCAGAGTGCCCTGCAAGGCTGTACAGCAGCAGCCAAGTGCTCCATCCTCGATTCTTCTCCCTCTGCAAAACCCTGCGTGCTGCATTGCAAAGCAGCCCCGGCCCCGAGTGCAGGAGGAAGGCTGCCCACACTCCTCCTCTCCTCCCGTTCCCCTTCCTGCTCGCAGCAGGCAGGGCTGGGTACGCCACTCCTGGGTGATTCACTCGCCAGCAGGCAGAAATGCTTTCCTGGATACACACAGCTGGGCACAGGGAAAAGGCGCAAGGGCTCAGATCCCAGCTGAATCACTGCGCCCCAAGGAGCTCCTGCGTGCAGGGACAGGGCTCCCGCTGAGGTCGTGGCCAGGTGAGTATTGCAACAGCGCAGCGTGACTCACCGGCAGAGAAAAATGCCATTTGGGGCAGGAGTGGGGAACGGGGGAGGAGAGGAGCCCGCCGGGGCACAAACCGGGGGTGGAAGGCTCGGAAACACCCAGGTCTGTCTCAGGGCGAGGAGGAGAACAAGCTCCTGCAGAGCAGGGAGAGGGCTCCGGGAACGGTGCGGGCTGAGCGAGCCCACCCCGAGAGCCACGGGCTCCTCAGCCGTGCCTTCTGCTGCCCAGCCCTGTCGGAGCTCAGTGGAAAAGCTCCTCTCTCAGCCACGGGGCTGGGAGTTTTCCTCTTTCTGTTCCAGGACAGGATGTAGCCACGCGAGCCCCCGCATGAGCAGGATGGTCACAGGAAGGGGGGGCTGGATGCTGCCAGGTGCACCCTGCTGAATTCTGCCCTGGAGTCACATCTCATCCCAGACAGGGGCACTGCCAGGCTCTGGGAAAACCAACCCCTGGGACATCGTTCCTCTCCTCCCCTGCCCAGTCCCTGGGACAGCAAGCCCTGCACCTGTGCCCCAGCAGTGAGCCAGTGTCCCCAGCACCCAGGGGCTTCCCTGGGCAATGCCTTGGGTAATTCCAGTGGCATGCCCTGCACCTGCCCTACAGAGTAACAGGCTTTTTCCCACACCTATGTTTTCTTGCCTGTCCCTGAAGGCAAGGCAGCCTTGATCAGCATTTCCATGTTGTGTTGAAACAAGACACAAACTCCCTCGAGTCAATTGTCCTAACAGCCTTGCCAGGGGCAGCAGGAAAATGGGCAGAGATTCCTGGTCAGGTAACAAGAATTTCCTAATTCCTCCTAGGAAATGTGTGTCCCAAGTCCAGGGCACAGCCCCATCCCTACTTCCAAGGGAAGGTGTTGGCAGAGAGCAGCAATGCTGAGCTGACAAGTCATGATGGAAATCTGCATCCTCCTGCATCCCCCCAAGCCAGCTGGATTTCCTCCTGGAGACTGCAGAGGAAGGGAAACAGGGCACCATGAACCACCCACACCCAGACCAGCAGAGGGGCTCCCCCCTCTCCCTCTATGACTGCACACCTTGGAGGATTTCAGGTTAATTAAGGTGGATCATTAGCTCAAGCTGCAGCCCTGTTGGTTCACGGAGCCCTGGGACCCATTGTCCCAGAGGGCAGAGCCCACAGCATCCCCAGAGCAGTGTCCCCAGAGTGGTGGCAGTGTTTATGTACGTGACAACAGCATGTCAGAGCAGGGGTACAGAGCCAGAGCCCTGTTGTGCAACATGCTGTTCAAATGGAGAACTACAAAAAAAGGTAATACCTATCTATATAAATAAACCAGGCACATCTCCATTGGGAATTTCTGAAAAAAAAAAAAAATCATTACCCTTTGGGATGCAAAGCAGCTAGGCCTGGAGAGCAGCTAAGAATTGTTATTAAATAAATTAATTAGCTCAGCAGAGCCCGCCAGGTACTGAACACTTTCCACTTCCAAGCAGGTAAATGAGTCCGTGGGAACAGAGGCTGCTCCACGCCTGCCAGGCAGCACAAGCTGCATTTTAATGTGCATGCAACTTCTGCAGCTCTGCCCCTGGAAGTGGCACAGCGGGGGCTGTGTGTCCCCCAGGAGGGCCCAAAGAGCCCCCCAAAGGTCAGGGCTGCAGCCACCCCCGATGCAGAAGGGGTTTGTGCACAGGGATGCCTGTGCCCAGCAGGTCTGGAGCCAGGGCTGGCACTGAAGGGGTGGCACTGAGCAGGGCGAGGGGACAAGGGGTGCTGAGCATCACCTCGGAGAGCACAGCCCCACGCTCTGCCTCGCCAAGAGCTGCTGCAGGCAGCATGCCTTTGATCCCCTCCCCAGCCCTATCTCGCTGCCTTTACACACCAACTTTCATCACCCTGGGGTCTGGCAGGAGCAGGCTGAGTAAGCTCCTCTCCCATGCTAATCGCAGCCGGCAGCGGCAGGCACGGGCCGGGCTGGCAGCAGGTGACACGGCAGCACTGCCCTCCCTGCCGGGGCCAGAGGCGACAGCGGGGCTTGACCCGGCCAGCAGGAGGTGACCCAGGGCCAGGCTGGGCTCAGAGGCAAAGGGAGAGGAAAAGAGGAGCTGGGAAGGAAAGGTGGCGGTGGATAAGCAGAACTCTCCCTCCTTCCATCCTTCCTCCAGGGCAGGCCCAGCTGCAATGACCTTTCCTGCATCTCCCGCTCCAAATTTTCTGCATCAGAAGGTGAACAAATCCCTGTCCTACACCAGCTTTGCTAAAGCTGAGAATTTCAAGGGGACTGTAGAAAATACCAGCAGTGCTCCAGTCTTCCTTCCAGGGAAGTGGGGAGTTAGATCTCTGTTATAAGAGGAAGTTCACAATTACAGCACAAGTCGTTACTGGAAAACAAAATTCCCTGGCATGTTGCAAATAAAATCTGAATTCCCCAGTCTGGGGTTCAAGACAGCCCACAGCCTTCATTCCAGGGCCCATTTGAAAGATAAAATGAGATTATATTTATGATGGCGGAGACAGATAAAAGTTGGTAGGGGAACAACTCTGGGAGGGCTCTGGGAGGGCATTTCAAACAATGACTATTACATCCAAAACAGCACAAAATTCACTTGCAGAAAGAAGCCCACAGTGCTGAAAACTCCTGAAATTAAATCTCTGTGCACACCCTCCCCAGAAATCTGAGCAGCACCATTGCAAACAGCTCCAGAGAGCAGGATCGTGCTGCCTCTTCCTCTCCTTGGGGAAAGGGGGTGATTAAATCACTGAGACTCTTTGAACAGCTCTTACTTTTCACCGTGGGTGACAGCAGCTGTGTCCAGGGCATTCCAGAGCATCCAGGTGCTGCAGCACACCAGGACTGGGGTCCCTGCTTTGAGTCCAGCTCTGAGGCACCAAGAGTGACCCACAAAGCAGCAGTCAGTGCTCTCCCCACCCAGCAATGGATGCCCATTCAGCTTCATTCCTCAATGGACCCTGACCCCCACCCTGGATCAACCCTCAGCATTCCCCATGGGGGCTGTCCCAAGATCAGAGCACAAACCCAACCTTCCAAGCACTCCTTCCTGCCTGCCCATGCAGATGTGCCTGCCCATACAGATGTGCTTCCCCATATAAACATATCACCTGCCCTTTCCTCCCAGCCACCTCCAGAGCCACCACAAGCCCCAGAAGCTGCCCAAGGGGCTGCAGAAGCCTCTCGTGTCACCCCACAGTTGAGCAATCCACAGATTTGCCACGACTTGGGCAGGATTAGGCAGAGCTGGCAGCCTGGGCTGCCCAGGGAGGACAGATTATTCCTGCCAGGAGCCAAGACTCTGAAAAGGGACATTGTTTCAAGGATGATTTGCTGTTTCCCCCTCACACACACACAGATCTGTAGCTCCAATCTGGCTTTTTTGTGAGGCACCTGCCACCACCTGTGGTCAGCGACGAGACCGGAGAGGGACGAGCAAAGGAAGGAGGGAGTGAAAGCCAGGCTGGTCAGCCAAACCCAGGCTGCCCTGCCGAGGGGCTGAGCTCTGCCTGGGTGCTCACCTTGCCCAAGCCCAGCTGCTCCAGGTGCTGCACAGTGATCTGAGGGCACCCCAGGGCAGAAGATGCTCTGCTCCCTCTGAGGCCAGACCCTGGCTCCCCTCCCAACAGCCCTGCTATGCCCAGGAGCCCGTGTTCAGCCCTTGCTGCAGGGAACAGGCTGCAATCCCTCAGTCCCCTCCCCAGCCCCTCCTGGCTCGGGGTGAGCTGGCAGCTGGGCAGGGCAGAGCTGGAACGCTGACCTCAGGCAGGAGCTCGGCTGGGAGGGCCGTGCACGCTGCTCCTCCGGCAGCCAGAGCTGCGCCGAGCCACCAGGGGCCACGGGGCAACCTCCACCTCAGCTGCTCGGGATCTGGCATCTGATTTCAGGGGCTCTACAGCAGAAACCCACACCCCCAAACACAGTCCCTCTGTCAAGCCACCAGCCTTCCCCAGGAGAAGGCAGAAGCCCAGAGCTGGTCCCACACGCTCTGGCTGCAGAGCTCCATTCCTATTTCTCTTTGCCCTGTGAGATCCCCTGCAGCCCCTGCCCGTGGCAGCACCTCCCTCCACTCCTCAGCACAGCTAATCCCCCTGAGCTGGCTTACCCCTGTCCTCCTCCTGCTCCAAAGCCAGCACTCCAGCCTGGCTTTGGTCACACCAATCTGAGAAGTGATGGGCAATCTCTTCTCCTGACCTTAACCTCAACCTTAGTCTTAACCTTAACCTCCAGCCAGCTGCTCCCCTCCCCTTTATCAGGCAGCAAACTCCCCACCTGCACATTTTCCCTGTATCCTTTTTCTGCCAGCACAGTCCCTGCCCAGATGTGATGCAGGCAGACCCACACCAACCTGACCTCTAAACTTCGGGGACTCAAGTTACAACGGGTCTGAGAGATAAAGCAGCCTCCCAGGTTTACTTTTAAGCTAAATGCAAATGAATACAGAGGACATTTTGCAAAAGTCAAAATTACCTCCTGCTGCAGCACTTCAAAACAAAAAAAGAAACCCCTGGGTTATGGGATGGCTCGGTATGAGGTTTGGTCCATGGGTCAGAAGCATCTGTCAAACATGCAGCCAAAGAGGATGGAGAATGCCTTGAGGTCCTTGCAAAGCTCCTGCAAAGGACTCAGTGGGAGGATTTGCATCTGCTGAGCAAAGAACAGGGCCTGGGGCTGTGCCCCCAAGACCCACTGGCCCCAGTGGTCGGGGTTGCTCAAGCTCCAGGGTTCACCACTGTGCTGGGAACGGGGCAGGAACGCTGGCCAGAGGAGTCATGTTCACACCCTGGCTCCTTCCAAAACACTCACCATGGTTTGGAGCAGGATGCCAGAACCACCCATCATCATACTTTGCTTTTTTCCTTTAGTCTTTGCCTTAATCCCTTAATGAATTAAGTGGAGCAATTAAGCAGGATTTTTATTTCTTTTTAAAGTGAACACGCATGAAAATGGAGATGGGTATTTTTGCAGTTTGAACGCTTAATATGATAATTAATGCAAAGCCCCTCAGCTTTAGGGATTCTCCACACCTCTCACCCAGGCCTTTTTCTGTTTATCTTTCTGGCAGACTGCCTCTCATTCCAAGGAAGGCTGCCCCTTCCTCTTGCTCATGCTAGGCCTGAACTGCACAGATCAGGGCAGGAGGGAAGGGTGGATACTCGGAGCTGCTTCGGAGAAAAAGCCCCAGCCAAGAAGCATCAGTGGTGGAGAGTGCTGCCACAGCAGAAAAAGGAGAAACCTCCTTTCTGGGGAAACTCAGAGGGGACCAACCTTGCTCTCCAGCAACGTCTCAAGCCTTCACCTCAAACAGCTGAGTTGAGCCCTCATGCCCAGCTCACTGGGGAAGGGTTTGCTGGGCAGGGTGATGAGGGAAGTGCCTTCCCCAACCCTGACAAAACAGAAGGTTTGGCTCTGCAAAGGAGGCTGGACAGGCTCACCTTCCCCGGCAGCATTTCCATACCCAGTATCTTCTGGCCCCACCAAACCTTCCAGTCCTCAGGTCCCTGCTCCCTTCCTCTGCTTCCCTTCATTGCTACTGCTTGGCTTAAAATATTTGCAAGTATGGCTGAACATCTCCGTGCCTCAGTTTCCCCACCAGTGAAAAGGAGGTTAACAGATGCCCCTTCTTCCCTGGAAGGATGCAGGCACTGGGAGATGACAGACATTTGGGGGATGCTATGGGCCCAGCTCAACACAGTTGAGGCTCTGCCACCCCTCTTCTCAGCACACATTTTTTACCAAGAAGACTGTCAGCCCTACAGACATCATTGTCCCCTGTTCCAGGAATGAAGGGAAGGAGCCTGGGACTGATACACATCAGAGCAGCATAACTCCAAAGGTAAATTTCTCAGATATTTCTCCAAATGGTTGGAGAAAGTGCTTCAAGGACAGACAGAGTCTTACTGTAGCCCCATGAGGTGTTACCAAACATGGCTCACTTGAAAGCAGGCAGTGGGCCACCAGTGAATCCCACAAAGGCCATCCTGACTGGGCTGGATGGTATCCCTCAGCAATAGGATTTGCTGTTTGGGAAATGCCTCTGCAACCTGCATTTCTTTCATTTTCACACCTTTTTTCTTTCAGTTTATTTTAAACTTCTTCCTTTTTTCCCCAAAACACAATTCCTGACACAAAAAGCTCCTGGTAAATGTTCTCTGACTCACTGAAGTGCCCAAACAGATCTGCCTCCACAGGAACTGGACCATCCTGTTTGTGGGTACAACAGCCACCCCCAGCCGTGTGCCGAGGGCTGAGGAAAGCTGTTCCCATTGTGAAACACTCCCTGCCAGATGTGGGCAAGCCCTCCCTCACATCTGGAGAGCAGTCAGACACTTTGGTTTTTTCTCTCAATTGTTTGTTTCCTTGTCCTGAGCAGGACAAGCCTTGGAGATGAGGCTCTTTACTTCTTTCTGCAGAGCAGTCCACCAGCTTTTTTTCCTGTAGGACTGTGGTTTTGCAAACCCAAAAGGATGACAATAATACCCCCTGAAAAGTAGCTTCAGTACTGGGAGAGAAGTTTGTCTCCTCTCTTTTGCTAGCCTGTGAGAAATCAGTGGGTTTTTTACAGACAGTGGATTTGTTCAGTGGTACAAATTCATGGAGGTTTGGGCTACTGGTAATGTGTCCCTTGGTGGCCACTGCCCTTTACAACATGCCTGAGATCCAAACTTCTTCCACCCCAAGGCACAGAGTGCTGCAGAGGCTGCAAAGCCTCTGGTGGTGAATGTGGCCAAACACAGCAGTCAATAAAGCTGATGACTTTTGCTTGGTTGTCCAGTCAGCCAAAGGAAACACTTTTCCCCTCGGGCTCCTGTATTAGATGCTTCAAAAATTAGGGAGATTGCTCCCATAACGTCCCTGGGAAATCTCAGGGACATGCCATCCATCAATATTTTGCAGTCTGAGACAGTAGCAACATCTCCTGCTACACTGGTACAAGCCCAGACACTGTGCTTGGCTTCCTGTAAACAAAAGCTGTTTAGCTCTAAATTCCTCTTTTGGCTGAGGCTGCCCTGGTTCAGGGAGGATGGTAGGGAGATAATCATCACATGGATTGTGTTCCTGGTACACGGCTCCCTTGCACAATGGCGCCTCGTTATAATGCCCTTGGAGCAAGGAACTTCCAGGCTGGTTTCTCTGCCAGGCAAGACTGGGTGTCAGGTCTGAGCACCAAGGCAAAGGAGAAGGAGAGAGCAAGGATCTGAGAGGGGGCATGGAAATCTGGGACTGAGGGTTAACAGATTAATAGAGAAACATTTATTTACAGCAGTGCAAAGGACAGAGGAGTAGTAGCATGACAAAGCAGGAGAGGAGTAGTCTTTCCTAGGAAAAAGAGTTAGTGGTCCAGGATTTTTCAGGCCAGACCAGAACAAGCACAAATTATTTCCCTATTTCAAAATTAACCTCCACTTTGAAAGAGTTTCTGCTCAAGCCAGGCAAACCAGAGACATTTGAGTGAAGCAAGAGTGTGGGCAGACCCTGCTCTGCCTGTGCCTGATCTCCCAGTGCCCATGCAATCCCCAGCACACGATCCAGTGCACTGGACTAAAAGTTAAACATCCAGTCCAAGCTGGTTGTGTGGCATCATTGAGGGGAGAGACTCATCTTATGGGAACAGCTCATTCTCCCTGGACAGACACCTGAACTATGGAGCTGTAATTTAACTCCTCATCCTTGCTCTTCCCTTCAGATAAACTAGCTCACTGTCCTCTATCCCCAGCTCCTAATAAGACCCAAGCAATTCCCACGTTGTCCCCTCCTCTATTATTCACTGCCACCCCCACCAACCTCTTCCACAAACACCAAGCTGAAGTTTGGTTTCTCATTCAGGGTGGTGGAAAAGCACATCTGTGTTCATCCACCCATCACAGCCCCAGCTCCTTCCTGCCAAACTGGGCAAGCAGGAGGCACTGACCTTGGCCAGAAGCCACCATGCCTTGCAGTGCATGGTGGGGAGAAGGGGATCAAGTGCAGCAACTCCAGAAAGACTTATGGTGGCCTGAGACATATTTGGGACACAAAAGCATGACCAAGCAAAGTCCTGTGAAGGGGACCAGCTCCTGAGTGAGTCACACCAGGAGGGCTTAGGAGTCTGTGATACATGAGGCATCTGAGAGAAATGTGATACATTTCTCTCAGTATTGCTGGGAATGGCCAGCAATACTGAGAGAAGCCTCTTGCCAGGCTTGGAAGTGAGAGGCTGTTCCCTGGGCACGCCAGCGAGCAATTCACCTCGTCCCCCACCACCCACTCAAGTCTGGTGGGCAGTTTGGCTTGAGATCATTTCCCCAAGCCTTGCTGGGACGTGGTGGCTCCTCTTCCCACGGTGTCCTGTCGGGGACTGCGGTGACACACCGCTCCGGAGTCAGCGCTGGTGGCACAGCCAGCGATGAGCTCAGCCATCCCTGAGCTCAGCCATCCCTGAGCTCATCCATCCCTGAGCTCAGCCATCCCTGAGCTCA
>VZRH01008080.1:1497949-1581076 GCA_013397555.1 Urocynchramus pylzowi
CCCATCCCTGAGCTCAGCCACCCCGGAGCTCAGCCATCCCTGAGCTCATCCATCCCTGAGCTCAGCCATCCCTGAGCTCAGCCATCCCTGAGCTCAGCCATCCGCACGCCGTGCAGGACGAGTGCTCGGGATGAGCTCACGCCTGCTCCGCACGGATGGAGGGGAAGGAGGAGACACGCTGCCTCGCCAGCTCATCCCGTCACCAGGGCCTGGTACAGCCCCCTGTCCTCCCAGGAAAACCTGCAGCTCCAGCCCCCAGTGGGGTTCTGCTCACGTGGATGACAGCAGTGGAGCCATGGCACACCTTGGTGCTCTGCCAGTGGGTCTTCACTGCCTTCCCCAGGACACCAAACCTTCTCCCGGGGTCCTGAGCAGCATCAGGTCCATCCCATCAGGGTCCCATCTGTCTGTAGAGCGATGACATCCCCTCTGTGGGCTGGCATCCCAGCCTTCTGTTGCACTGAGCTTCTGACTCTGTCCTGGTGCCAGATGGCTTCGGAGGGAGATGACTTCATCTCTTTTAAAGGGGCAATGGATCTGTCAGCAGTGCCCTGTAGGAATCAGTGTGCATCATGCTTGGTGGGAAGCCAACATGGGGAGCATGCCACAGCATCCTTATGATCCCATACAGGGCCCAAAGAGGCTTGGATTCCATTCCAACACTGCCAACAACCTCGTGCCCTTCACTCTTAGCCATGTGTCATGCTTGATCTGTCCCAACAATAAACTTGTGGAGTGGGGGACCCGACTCCAATGGGAGCTCCATGGTGATGCCCTCCTGAGTGACCAAGGGCAGGGACTACCCAGCATTCAGCCTCACGAGCCAAAGATGTCTTAATAGATCCCACACTGAATGGAGGGGAGTGGTCTGCAGTGCACCAGCCTCTATTCCCAAAACTATGTATGATGGGTGGCCTGAGTCAAGCTCATTCATCACTGGACTCCTCTTGGACTTCAGGCCAGGATAACCTGGAGCTCAAAGGAAATCCCAGCTCAAATTTGTACTGGGTACAAAGAGTACGTCTCAGAGTGAGAATTAGGTGTGCTCACAGAGATATGAGTCAAGGGTTGTGATTACCACTCTGCTGCAAGGGGAGAGATGGATCCAGCCTGTGCCCCTTGGGAGATTCCAAACAACCCAAACGTCCCTCTCCAGACAGCACCCCCTCATTCCCCCACAGATTCTGCCTGTCTGGGAGCTGCAGGGTGTTTTGCAGGTCTGTAGGAACGATCCTGAGTCATTGGAGCCACTTCATCAGCACTGGTCAAGGAGGCAGCAGCCAGACACAGCTCAGGGAGCCGATCCCTGCACAGGGCTGGATCCTCCCTGCCCCCAGCACACGCTCCCGCTCGCTGGGGAAGCGCTGCCGCCGTTCCCGGCAGATAATCGCCCCTTCCCTGGCAAGTCCCTGCACGCTGCAGTGCACACAGACCCACAGAGCACGGCAGCAGAGGCAGGGCTGAAGGGCCAGACACACAGACAGGCTCTACTCCCTGCAAAGGGGAAAGAGCAGCTGTTTGTCCCCGAGGGAGGTAACAGCACACCCCTGAGAGGACGTTTGCTGTAGGTTTGGAGGTGGACTGACACATCAAGTAAGGCACAGTGGGAGAGCAGAGGGAGCTGGGGTCGCTGAGGAAATGCCCACCAGGAGTCTGGCTGCCCACCCTCACCAACACAGCTGGAGCATTCCAGTCCCCAGCTCACTCACACCTTCAGGAGGGATGATCAAGGAGGTCACACCTTCTGAGGGCAGAAGGGTTTGAAGAAAAAAAAATCCAGTGCCACATCTCTAACAGCACTGCCCTGACCTCCGGGTCCATGGAGGCAACACTCCAGTGGGGCCACTTGCAAGTGCTGGCCAGGAAAGGCACATGTTTGGGAGGAAGAGCTGGAAGATGGGCCTGCAGGCAGGTCTGCAGGAGACAGGCAGGGCTGTGAGTCCAGCCCCTGCCAGGGAGGCCCCTGTAGATGTTTCTTGCTGGTCCAGAGAGGCCCGTGGTGATTTCCCTACCCCAGCCTGAACATGCTGCTTCACTGGAAAACTCTGCATGCAGTTACCCACAGCAGAACATCTTGGCTTTATTACATGGAGATCTTGGGTGGAACCAGGAAATGAAATCTCTCCCCATGATTAGAGAGAAAGAGGCACCCCTGCCAGCCAAGTGATGGAGCTCTGACATCCCCCACACCCTGGAAAGGTCCCATTGCTTCTGACAGGGCGAGAGCCCGACAGCAGGACATGGTGGCATGAAATGTTGACAGCAGCTTGTGGAGCATTGTTGGCTTGTTTGACTGACTGACTGACTGAGTGAAGAATTTTAAAGCCAGGCACCATGCACAGCTCCATCTTCTTTCTTTCCTCCTGGCACAGTTCCCCCAGCCAGGCCAATCCTCTCTGCTTGCAACCACAAGTAATTCTGCAACCCACCCCTTTCTGCAGGAGCAGGAGTTGCTCCTTGGGATAAACACAACACTTTTCTTCCCAACCCAGCCTTACTTCAGGTTGAGCAGGAGAGCTGAGGAGGCAGAGCCAGAAAGTTTTCACCAGTTCCAGGCTCTCACTCACCACTGATATGGAATGAACAGCTGGACCTCAGGAAAAGCTCTCCTGTACTTCTTGAACTTCCTGGATCACTGGGATAGTACCAATCCAAATGTTTGTCCTTGTATGGAAGGCAGAAGTACATCTGAGTATCCTAGCTAACTATAATATGAGGATTTGGGGGGTTCCATAGCTAGACTGCTGTTCTCCTCAAAGCCATGATTTAATCAGGAAAGGTAATGTTTGTTATTAAACCATCTGGTACATTTGGAAAAGCAGGTGAGCTTTTGGATAATCAAGCCCTCATTCAGTCATGTCCCTCATGGTCTGCTGCTCCACAGCCAAGGAGCAAAGTTTTTTCTGAGAGCTGAGTCCCCTGCAGCAACAAGAACGGCACCATGCTCTGCCACCTCTGTGGGAAGGAACACCCAGTGCCACCAATCTGCTGGCAACAAGGTGGAGCTGTCAGTGGCTTTTGCATTCTCTGGATTTTGAACATTTTCTGTAAGGGGATCAGGTAATAACCAGCTTACACCAAACTTTTCTGCAGGGCCTGACTGATAGACATCTCTTCTGGTGAGCACCAGCCTCCCCAAAGAGCATTTCATCAGCAGACCAAAGAAAAGGGATGAAAGAGGGCCCCTGTCACCACCTGGGAGAGCAAGAAGACAGTGCAGACAGGGAGAGCTGGCTCGTGGGTGGCATGCTGAGATCAGCACTGCTGGCCTTGCTAGCTGAGGGCTCACACCTTGCTACACAAGATGAGACCAAGTCCCCACTGCTCCAGACGCAAGCAGAAGGAACAAGGCACCTGTGCAGTGGTGAAAGGCTCCAAACACAGGGAAATGCTGGTTCTTGCAGCAATCAGCTGATGCCCTGAAGCCAGAGGTTTGCTCACTGGCACCTTGGTGTGTCTAAATATAATACAAGTATTGTTCTGAGCCCTGTGTCAGCCCTGCTGAAATCCAGCCACCAATACCTGATTTTCTCGCCTTCCTCAGCTGCAAGACACGAGACATGCAGCTTGTGTGAAGGAACTTTTCCTTTCCTTCCTCCCAAATGCACCTCCCAGTGCCATCACTGGCTGATCACCTGGCCTCCTCTCATGAGATGTCCTTGAAAAGAAGCTAATTTGCAATTTCAAGGTACTACTCCTTCTACTGTCACTTTCATAATCCTCAAAACTTCACTACAAGTTCCCCTATAAATCATCTGAACAAACCAGCTGGAAAAATGGACAAGCCCCACATGTAAATCCAACTAAATTTTCGCCTTCTTCCCATTCAGTTCAAACTGTTTCTGAAAGGCCATGATAAGCTTGAAACCAATGCCACTTTCCAAGTGGAGTTAAGATGCTGTGAGCAGAGCAACCAACAAGAACATTTGAAGCACAAAGGCTACAGAGATTTCCCAACCCAGCAGTGTCCCACAGGAGATTGTTCAGTCTCACCATGCCATGCACATTTCCCCTCTCATTCCTGGTACAAACTCCCTAGATTTAATGTAAATTCCTGACCAATTTTGATTCCATCAAAACCACATTTTCTGGTGAATTTACCACATTGCTCTCACTCATCTCCACCAACAACTCCAAACAATCCAAATATATCATGGGTCAACTTCTGCACGTATTTTTGGACCTGCACCATGAAATGACATGGATTTTCCAAGGGTGTTGTGTGATTTAAATTGACAGCATCTAGTTTGAGACAAGTTCCATTTGGGGCTGTAGGTGTGGCCAGAGGATCAATAACCTCCTGCCTTGGGAGGCTTGCTGGTGAGCAGTAAGCTGCAAGTTTGCACCAACCACTCCTCCTCAAATGGGATGTTAATAGACCCCGTCTCTCTCCTCCACTCATTCCCGTGCCATCGTTGTATGCAGCCTCCTGAGGAGCAGCCAGCCACCTGTGTGGGCAGTTTGAAGTTGAAATTGTTCCATTTCTATGTTCTCTCTCTTTTTTTTCTTTTTTTTTTTTTTTCCTAAAATCATACAGAAGGCTTTCTGGTAATTTCATCTGCAAAATCGCACCAGAGGGGAAGGAAACTTCACCTAAAGCTAAACATTCATTTCCCATGTTGGGAACTACCCTGTTCAAACCTCACTTCAATCTAAAGGGGGAACGTTAATATTTACTGGGGTTTGGGGTGGAAAGAAGAGGGGAAGCAGAAGGGGACAAAGAGGACTGAAGGACCCTCACAAAAACACCCACAGAAGGGTCCGTGTCCTTACACCTTGGTCCAGCCCTGAACATCCCGAATCATCCTGACACTCCCCCAGAGTCAGGATGCTCTACTTGTACAAAGAAAAAAAATCCCCCAAAGCTCCTGCCCGTTGTCTGGTCTCCCCCTTCTGCCTTTTCAGGACAGGACCCCCTTTTCATCCCCTCTCTGCCTGTGCAGCACGGAGCACCCCGGGGCTTACTGGCGGCAGCCGAGGTTTCTGGGGGCTCCCCCAACACAAACAACAACAACCTTCAAAGTGCCTCTCGCACGCAGCTGCTCCGAGGGCAGATTCAGGTTTCCCCCACCCCCTTGTACCCATCCCTCCTTACAACACCCACCTGGCAGATAGTTAAAAACAATCTTTGAGATTTTCAGGTGTGTTGGAGGGATTTACCTGACATACTCCACCGGCCCACCACCCCCCCTGCAGCTGAAGCCCTGGATTTCATGGCAGCGCTAGTTAATCTAACAGTAAAAAGCGCTGCAATTATTTGGCTCTAAGGCTTGGGTCCTTGCCCAGCTCTGACACAGGCACACATACACACACACGGCAGCGAGGGAGCGGGCGATGCCTCTCCTCCTCCTCCTCCTCCAGCCCGTCACGGAAGGGCTGGCGCTCCTGCGAGCGAGTTCCACCCCTCGCAACTTTCTCCCTCGCTGCTCCCGACCGGTGCCGCCGGAGTTTCAGCCGGCAAAACCCCTTCTTGCAGGAATTTTTCGGAGCCCTCTCCTCTGATTTGCGAGCACCATGGAGCCCCGGCAGGCAGCGAGGTGCTGCCGCGGGAGAGGATTTCCAGCGGAGGGAGCAGAGAGACAGTGAACTTCAGGAGAGGTCTCTCTCCTGTTGCAACAGGTAAGGCACGCTGCTCGCCGGTGTGGGGCAGGGAAATGACTCAGGGAGCAGTCTGTGCAGCATGGATGGAGGAAGGCATGGAGGATGCAGAGATTTAATCGTGAAACTGCTTCTGCATGTGAGTAACTTTTGCTGGAAGCAGCCTTCACCTGCAGAGAGAGCTTTGGGATGCAGAGCTCTTCATCTCTTCCTCCCTTCTGGCACCCCTAGCACGGGACTTATGGAAGGAGGCAGAAAAAGCTTCATTCATGTTTGCATCTGGCTTAGCTGGGAAGCTTCAGCAGGCTGCAGCCAGTGCAAGCAGGTGGGCTCCAGGTATCAAAGGCAAAAGCGACGCTGCAGAGCAAGGCAGGTGTGGAGGGAGTGAGCAGAGAAGCAATCCAGGTGTCTGAACAGGGCAGGGTTTCTGCAGGGAGCAAGCTTGTGCTGGAGTAAATGGATGAGCTGTGGCAGGAGCAGCGATGGCGTCTGGCTGTAGGCTCAGCTATTTTGGCCATGTACATCCCTACTAGCCAGGGTGAGGTGGTACCACTCCAAACTCTGTCCCCACGTGCCCCACAAGCCACTTCCACTGTCACCTCGAACTGGGCTGTGCTTTGGGGATCTCCCAGGGCAGTCATAGCTCTGGTGTTCCCCTGCCCGGCTTCCCTGAACACTCCGGTAAGGGCTCCTCACCTGCCCTTGTGCCCCTCCACGACGGGCAGCAGAGCCAGGGAGCTGAAGGCAGAGGCACCGTTTGTGTCTCTGCACCTTCGTGTGTCTCTGCCAGTGCCTTGTCACGGGATGAAATCCCAGAGCAAGCCCAGTCCCACTTCAGGGCGTGCAGGAAGGATTTCCTATGCACGTGTGCAGCCCTGATAAAAGAGGTGAAAATACACCTCTGAAAATACAGGCAGAGAGGCCTGGGCACTCGAGCCCTTCCGAGCTGCAGTTATCGGCTAATCAGCCTCCCGGGAAATTGAAGGCGGACTCGGCGGAGCACAGCCCTCCAGAGGGGCAAAGATCAGCGGTCACGCCACTGGGGTTGCTTCAGAGGAAACCCTTAAAGAGAGGTCCTGCTCCTTTGCGTTTGTGGCTGTGGAGAGCTGAGAGTTTCCAGGTGTGGAAATTCAGGCTGTGTGGTGGTACGAGCTGGGCAGGCTCTGCTGGGCAGGCTGGGCTGTGGCCAACGGGCTCCTGCTCGCCCGGGGTGCCCTGGATCCCGGCAGGGGGACGTGGAATGCTCTGTTCCCCCTAGTCCGGCACTCAGAGGGGCAAAGAGCAGCCAGGGGATGTGTAGGGAGCTGCCGTGGCTCTCCGGACTGTCGGCTAGAGAGACCTGGGAGGTCATTGGAGCTTCGGGACGGAAAGCAAACAGTCTGTACTGGGCTCCTGAGCAGCGCTGGGCTGCCTCGGGATTTGGGACAGCAAAGTCTCCGGGCTTGGCATTGTGTACTTTTATAACCTCCTAATGTGCAGCACACCTCATCTTACCAGGAGCAGTTCAGGGACATCCACCTGCCTGCTAAGGGGTTGGGGTTCCTGAGGGTCTGGGCAGGGGAGAGGTCTCCAACCCAGCCGGGGGTCGCTCTCTGCTTCTCCCAGCCTGCCTGTTGTGCTCTGTGACATTCCCAAAATGAGCCCAGCTGCCCTGCCTGTGGAGGGGAGAGCGCAGCAGGATCCTCTCGTCTCCAGAGCCTTTCCCTCGCACCGTGAATGCATTTCAAACCCTAATGTTCCCAAACCAGTGCATCTCCCAACCCTGCAAGCAAACAAGCATCATTCATGTATGGAGGGAGAGTTCAAAGGAGGCACGACACCTGGAATCAAACATCTGTTAGGAACTAATGCATTTTGCATCCTGCTCTCCTGCCAACTGCTCCAAGGCAAGTGCTGCAGGATGGTTCCAGCTATTCCTGCGTGCTGCAGCAATGGCATTCCCTGCTCCGTGCCGCTCGCTTTGTTTTCTGCCACGTGTGGAGCATGCAAGTGCAGCTGCACCTCGAGCAGTTAGCAGTGGGCTTCCTCCTGTATCATGGACAAACATAAGAGGATTAAACACCCCTGAGCCCTTTTAAATTTTTTAACTGGGTTGGCAACATGGATGCTGCATTGTCTGTTAGCAAGCTGATCTGCTGAGCCAGCAATTTTTCCTCTAACCACACTTTTTCCTTGGCAATGAGGCAGGTACTGTTTTATTAGCAAAGAAACTTTATTCTCTAATTCTTGGGAGTAGGAGCTCCAGGGAGGGGCAGGCTGCAAGGGCTGCTAGAAAGGTTTGTAGCTCAGAAATGGACAAGGAGCAGGGTTGAAAGAAACCAAAGGAAACACTTTACTTTTCTGTATGGAGGGCATAATTAACTGTGGAACAAATTGCCACAGGATATTGCAGACACCAGAAGTTGTGTTTGGCTTCAAACAAGGTTTTGATCCATTTGTGATGGATGGCTCCAGTGAAGGTTTTCAAATGCAGTAGCCCAAGATCAGACAGGTACTTGCACTGCTGCTGACAAGGGGGAGAAGGAGCAGGTTAGCCGTGCCTTCTTTTTTATGCTCTTCCACTAAGCAATCAAAACTGGCCATTTTGGGAGAGAGAATAGAGAGGTAGGCAGGCAGGGCTGTTTGGATGCTCTTACATTGTGTGACTATTTTTGAGTGGCTGGGTTGCACGTTGGATAGAAGCTGTGACTCAGGCAGCCCGGGAGACGCGGGTTATGCCACGAATAGATCCTCCATATGGCCCCGGTTGACAGGGACACTCTGTGCCCAGCCTGCTTGTCACAGGTGCTCCAAGCAGTGTCCATACACCGTTGCTGGCTCCACAGAGGTGCTGCAATGGCAGGAGAGCTCAGAGACACGCTTCCAGCAGAGAGTCGGGGCAGGAGGGAGTGACCTGTGCTGGGAGCACAAGGCGAGCTGACAAGGACACACTGTGGCAGTGAGAGCAGCCCGGGCAGACGCGTCTGTCCTGGGGGTTAATCTTTTCTCCGGTGAAACGCCGAGCTCCCCAGGGCACGGGGCTGGCCTTGCAGCTTTGGACACGGCACAGGAGGTGGGCGGCTGTGGGCAGGTCTGGGAGCTGAAGGTTTTCCATCAGCTCGCAGGTAACCCTTTGCATTCGGTAAATATCTGCTGCAGGGAGTTTTTGTGGCACGGCTGCTGGCATGCTGGCCAGCCATCCTTTTACGAGGAGGATCATGCCCTGCTTGTCTCATTCACTGTTTGTCCCCTGTGTCCTTACGCTGCCTCCAAAGGCAGGAGAGGGACGGGAAGGGGCAGCTCGAGGCAGACAGGTGGCAGCGGAGTGAGAGGGGCTGCAGGCAGAGCAGGGCTGCTCTCCTGCTCACCTGCAGGCAGCAGAAGGGAAGGACCAGCAGGGCTCTGGGCAGGGGAAGGAGAAGATCGTGGGATCAGTGCGGGGACAGGTCTGCGGGGTGAATGAGAGTTGCCGGCTGGGAGGGAAAGGTGAGGGAGGAGCGCGGTGGGCAGGGCTGGCTGCAGGGCAGACAGAGGCTCAGCAGTCCCTGTCCTGCTGCATCCAGCCGGGCACAAGGTCCCTCACGCAGCTCTTCACGCCAAGATGCTCCTGGGCTCCCTCCCAAAGAATTTTAGCGATTTTAGGATAACATGTATGTTCCCCACGGGGAATCACAGGGCACTGGAGGCGATGAGGGCAGTGGCCTCGTTACCGACACCCAGCTTGAATCGAGGTGGCAGTGAGGACTTGCAGGGTCAGAGCCCCTTGACACTGAGCAGAGCTGCTGCTCTCACCAGGCTGGGGTGAGCTGAGCCCTGAGGGTCAGGTGGGAGCTGTGAGTGGGGACCTCGGCTCTCCCAGCTTTGCAGCACCTCAGTAAACAGCTGTTTTGCGAGCAGCAGAATTCATGAAGCTTGGTTGCCTGCGGCGCTCCCTCTTGTGTGGATTCTCTGATGTCTAATAATCGGGTTGGGTTCACATTAGAGCTTTTTCTTCCAGCTGGGAGTCCTAATTTGGATTTCTCTCCTCTGTCCTGCTGCTTTTCACAAGCTTGTGCAAAGTTAACTCCTTTCAAGTCTTTGCCTATCTGGTTAAATTTGGCTGAAGCTGGCCAGTGCATCTGAAGGGTAGCAGGATTGACAGTGTGGTCCCACACACCCGATTTCCTCAGCAGTCTGCAGGCAGGGGAATGAATATCAGTGTAAGATAGCTTGCATCCCAAGCATGAGGAAAATGTGAAAGGCTCAGTATGAGTTTTGGCAGGAGAAAGCAATCAGAGAAGAGCCCAGGACCCCTTGTGGGCTCTCACAGATTGTTTGCAGTGGCTGAGGTATGAGGTCTTGGTGCTAAAAGCCTCCACGGCAGCTGAATCACAGGGTGAGGGGTGCACAGTCCCAGCAGCAGCAGCAGAGTTGGGGCACACTCATGTGAGATCCTGGCATGCTCCACCTGGCTCTTGTACCAGTGTGCTCGGGCTGCTGCACTGTGGTGCCCAACCCCAGGGCCCCTCACACCCTCCCTGGTGAGCAGCTCCCACCAAAACTCCTTCCTGCCAGCACTGCCTGCCCCTTCTCCACCCCCTGGGGCTGTTTCTTGTCCAAGCCAGCCAGTACCCCATTCCCATGACAGCCACCAGTGGGATGTGCTGCCTCCTCCCTGTCTCCTGGCTGTCATAGCTGCTGTCCTTGTCCTCCCCTCATCACCTCCACTGGTTATGTGCCGTGGCAGCTTTTGGATCATAAGCAGGATTTACCCCCTTGCTCCCATAACTGGAGAGAGCAGAGGAAAGGGATTAGGAATAATGCATAAGGATGGTTCCCTCCTGGCACCAGAGGGAAGTTCACTTCCCTCGTGTCACACTTGCCCTGGGACAGGAGCCAGCAGCAAGGCAGCTGGCACTGCAAGGTTCCCTCAGCCCCCCAGACCTCACTGAGGGCTCCAGAGCTCTGGAGCTGCTCAGTTAACTCTTGTTCTGGAATGGTGCTGCAATGCCAAGACAGATCATTGGCCCTCACAACTCTACACAGTTCAACCATGTTCAGGTTGTCCTGTGCCTCACAGGTGAGCCTCCAACAATGACACCTCAGCTAGGTGACATATCTGGGCCAGGCCTAGGTGTTGGCAGCAGTGCAAGATCCAGCTCTCCCTGGGCTCCTCACAGAGCAGACAGAAATGCACATTGCAGGTGGAAAGGTGGCCTTTGGCTTCACGTCCAGGAGATGCTCTTGGACAGAGGATGGCTTGGAGGCAAAGGCACACAGCACCTGCTGGCTCCAGTGAAGAGTCACACCAGGGCAGCAGGAGCAGCATCAGGGCACAGCCAAAGCCCCAGGGATGGGGGAATGGGTGAGATGTCCCAGGGGGAGGGGGTGAGGGGCTGGCTGGAGGGAGCCACAGTAAGATGTCGTGGAGCAAGGTGCCTTTAGAGTCAGTCTGGCTCTGAGCTCCAGCCCGTGAAACCTGGCACGGTGACAAAGGTGGCAAAGGCATCCAGCTCTGAGGGGGAAGGAGGAGTTGGATGTCAGAGTAACTAAATGCTTCCCAGCTGCCCTTCCCATGTGGAAGGCCATCCTGCCATCTCCTGCATGGCTCAACTCGTCCGTGTCTTGCACCACTCAAGGGACAGCGTCCCACCCTGCTCCCACTGTCAGCCCTGAGTGCTGGTCCTGGCAGGACCCTCGCAGGTCCCCTGGCCATGGCAGACCAGGCCTGGGGAAGGCAGGGCTGCCTCAGAATGAAGCATTTTCACCAAGCCCTGCAGCAGTACAGAGAAAAAGGTTATCTCTGCCAGATCTCCCTCCCAACCTGGGGCCCAGACTGCCCCACACAACTCAGTGTCTCACAGCTTCCCCCAATCTCCTTCAAGGGAGTCTCTGTTCCACCACCACCCCACAGAGGCTGCCAGTCCAAGCTCCTAGGGGTACCCAAACCCCCTGGGTTAAAGCATCTGCCTGGTTCAGCTGGCAGATGATGGAAAGAACATCTGTAGTGCTTTAGGACTGTACCTGTTCTGCTGAGGAACATGTGTGTGACCTCCTGCCACGCTGAGCAGGCCAAGGAAGGAGTCCCTGCTCTGCATGCCAGCATGAGGCTCATTAACCCAGGGCTCTCCATGGCTCTGCAGCTGAGAAGCCCTCAGTAGAGCCCACCCCATCAGGACACAGCCCCTTTACCCCAGGAACAGAGCTCAGCCATGAAGAGGTTGTGGCACAGGTCTGGCACTGCCGCTCTCTGCCCTGACAGCATTTCATGGGACGCTCAGAGCAAGGACAGTCCTCGGTGGTGAAAGGCACATGCACCGGGTTCTACATGAGCAGCCACCTTGCTCCAGGCTGTCCAGCAACCTGGAAACAATTTCCAAAACTCTATCCAAGCCATTCAGAGATTGGAAAGTCGAGATGGGGAAGGAACAGCCCAACTGTGCCTGGATGGAATCTGCAAGTCCAGCAAAAAGCTGCACCCACACTGACACAGCCCCCAAGCAGGCTGGTGCAAGCAGTTCTGCAAACATCAGCCCTACAAAAGCATCCACAGGCGCTGGAAAACCCCGAGATACATTGAAGAAGGAAACACCGTAACTTCAGGGGCTCTTTTCATTAGTTTTCTGGCTTTGTGTAGTACCTCCAGGACATGTTTCTCCTGCTGCACTGCAAAACCAAGCAGAGACTGCACAGCCAAATGCAGGAGCAGGATCTCCGAGGATGGGATGGGGATGGTTTTGTTTGTTTTTTTCCAAAGTTGAGGAAAACAGTTTGAAAGATACCCATCTCCACAGAGAGTTCAAACCCCACGGGGTGACTGTGAGCAGCCATCAGGGAGCTCCCCAAATGGAAAAGGATCCAATTCCCACCAAAATCACTGTGGCAGAGGAGAGGGCAAACATTAACCAGGCAGCACCTGGGTGAACAGGGTGAACACAGGCTATTTCAGCATTGGGAAGCAAAACGTTTCACAGACATGGCCAACACAGTGTCTGTTTAACTCTGTGACTTTGCAACACTGAGAGCCCAGGGACTGCTTTCTGGTCGGTACTATTTGGCAGGCAGCTGTAAGGACATGGCCCCATCTGTAGCTGGAGCCCTTCTGCTCCACCAAGCCAGGTCCCATCTCCTATTACCTTGCCCAAAACCTTGTACTCACCATCTTACAGGATTGCTCCCTTTGCTCTCTGTCTCTGTTTCACAAGGGCCATTGAAATGCATCGTTAAACTAATTACTTGCATATCCAGTCTCATCTCCTGTCTCTCCCTGTTCTTGCAGCCTCTGACAAAGAAGTTGATGTGTTTGGGGGTGATTTTGCTTGGTCTGTATCCGGGGGAAGAGGCTGTTTCTTGTATTGAAGGAAAAAGGGAGAGAAAATGGAGGGAGGTGAAGGAAGAAAATGAGAGGAAGAAAGAAAACTTGGGATACATGCTGGCAGAAGAGTAGTAGGGGAGCAGTTGTCCTTATTTTCCAATGAAAATGATGATTTTTCTTCAAGCTTCTGATCTCAAAAACCCTGGGCCAAGCCCCCACCACAGCTCATGAGGGAAATGCTGCTCTGGGTGCACTCAGCACGCGCTTTGTTTTGTGTTTTGGGTTTTTATTGCTTTTAAATGCTCCTCTTGAAGGGAATCAAAAGGTGGGGCTGGGGCCACACCTGCTTCCTGGCAGGCTACAGCACTTTTCTGCGATGTGGCCAACAAACACAGCAGCCCACAGCTTGCAGGAGACCCCTGGGAGGGCCCCCAGAGAGCCCCCTGGCCATGCCCAGCCCTCACCCCAGCTGGCCAGAATAGCCTTTTCCTGCACCAATCCCCCCAAATCGCCCATCTCCACGGTCCCCCCACGCACACACTTTGAATCTCAGCGCTGTGTTTGTGCCCTCATTTCAAGCCGGCAGATTTGGGCATGTCTTTGACAGAGGTTCACGATTTGGATGTTAAATTTAGCCGCGCGCTCGGGCTCTGATTAGAGATACACCGACTGTTTACTGCCTTTGCGGGGAGTTTGCATCTGCAGGGCTGAGGGCGAAGCCCCCCGAGGCTCTCTGATCCTGGCCTGGTGATTAGGAAAGGAGGCTGAATCACCACATAATGATGCCCTGGTATTTCCCTCAGTCGGGAGCGTGCCCTGCCTTCCACACTCCATCCCACCCTGGGCTTCCTCCAGCACTGCTGCCTCCCCATGTGCAACCAGCTCCAGCAGGCCACCAAAGAGAGAAGTGGAGCACTCTCAGGAGTGGAAATAAATGGTCCCATGAGGTGAAGAGACCAGAAGCAAGTGAGGGTGTTCAAGTGTTAGATGCTTGCAGCTGATCTGGCAGCCCTGAAGTGTGTATGGCCCTTGCCACAGTCCCATGGATCGTGCACTGGTTACTGTCAGCACAGGGACATGGTGTAGCACAGCTTAGAAAAGCAGGAGGAATGGTTCTCTTAATCTGCATGAAAAATCTGTTTGATTTCTCCCAGTTTCCATGTGGAGATCCTTGAAATCCGTGGCAAGGACCCCTGAGCTTGGCAGTGCTGCTTCTCCCTGATAGCCACCTGCACTTGGGAATAAGGGCCAGTAAATTGTTTTTGTTTTTGTTTTTTTTTTTGCTGGTTTCATGCTATGCACCGCTTTCAACCCATGGAACAAAAGTCATAGAAAGCCACCTCATTTCTGCCAGTTCATTGCTTTCATCTTCCAGGGTCAGTCCCAACAGGATTTTCCCTGGAGCTGGGCCAATTCACCAGATTTCCCCTCTCTTCAGGGCACTGTCCTCAATTTTTCTGTTAAGCTTCCCTATGGCCCTTGGAAATGTCCTAGTCTCACTTCTGGATAGTTTTGCATTGTGACTGTGGCATAAATGATTCCAGAAGCAGAGGACAGATCAGGGACAGCACAGTCATCTCCTGGGAGATCTATCACACTTCAAATTGCACTAAAAAAATGCTGGAGGAAGAGAAACAAGACCTTCAGAGCATGATTGCTTCCCAGTGCAGCCTGCTAAAGGAGAAACTGCAGGCTGCAGGTCATAGGGGATGATTTCCAGTCCCAGGGTGGGAAGTTGCTGTCAAGGGACACAGACTCTCTGTGTTCAATTGAGCATGGTCCTGACACAAAGAGAAACTCTTGAAAACTTGATGGTGATGCCTCCTAGACAATTCTCCCCAAGTTTTGACTGTGTCTTTCAAAGTTTCAGATCATTTGCAGAGGA
This sequence comes from Urocynchramus pylzowi, assembly GCA_013397555.1. Classification (NCBI taxonomy): domain Eukaryota; kingdom Metazoa; phylum Chordata; class Aves; order Passeriformes; family Fringillidae; genus Urocynchramus; species Urocynchramus pylzowi. The sequence continues at coordinate 1,512,706 of VZRH01008080.1, forward strand.
AATGAGGCTTCTGCCTCATGCCTCAGATGCGTAGTCACTCTCCATCCCTCATAATAACTGCTGAAGCCATTGATTGCTTTCAGTCCAGCTTGTAATTGAGAGCAATGCTCTAAGAAATACTGAGGTCACAACAGGTTTTGAAAAATAATTATCTGAACAGAGGACTAAAACCCAGCTAATGCAGAGGGGAAAAGCAGCAATGTTAAGTGAAGCCCTTCTTAGATGTCAGGAAATATACAGGGAAGAGGGAGGTTAAGTACATTCCAGGAGAGATTCAGACGAAAGCTTGCATCTTGTTAAATGCCAGAAAACCCACTCCTTGCTCAAGGTTATCCTCCCATATTGAATTGCTGGTGCCCAGGAAGGCATGTGCTCTGGATCCAGCTTTTCTTGTGGTTGTGGAGTTCATAACGTCTCTGCTTTGCGGGTTCTCTGATGTCTTATGAGAGATGAGTTCACATTGCCGTTTGAGTACAATTCAATTAAAAAGTCAATTAGCCCAGATACAAAGCGATCGGATTCATTAAGTCTGCTGTTGGTGGAACAGCTCTGGTTTGGTTGCTGGTTTGTTCTGCTGTCCTGCTCCACTCTGGGGTGTGGGGATTGCCCCGCTCCCAGCGCTCGCAGCCACGCGTGCGCAGCCTGCGAAGGTCTCCTCGCCAGGTTCAGCAGTTGAACATGCTGGAAGGGAGTAGCTCTAGGCAAGTCCCTACATGCTGCACAGCTCTGAAGAGGCTGTTAAGTAACAAGCAGCAAGCAGAGCTTTTAAGAACATGGTTTTCGACTTCTCAGAAGGAGCCACATGCTTTTCTGGGTCACCCGTCTCTGCCCTCCAAGTTTTTCTTTAATTTGAAGTACATTTGGGACTACTATACATTTGTCACTAGAAGTGAAATGATGGCATGAAAAAATGAGTCTGAATTTTGTCAAAACTGAATTGTGTTGATTTCTCTCCAACTTCTGGTAGTTTTACTTCAGCTTCAGACCATTTGTTTCAAAAAGGAATGACCACAGAGAGATTTTTTGGATGGCTGGCTTCTATTTGCCAAGGAGAAAAGGATTTGAAGCAAATATGAAATTTACAGCTTTGTATTTATCAGTAATTAGATACCTCAGTGAGAGAATATGACACATACTGTTAGTTGGGTTCTAACAATTTGTTCCTAACATTCAACTTGAGTTACAAATTGAACTAGTTCTGGTTCTTAAAGAGATGAGTCTTGAAAAAGTGTCTGGAAAAACAAGTCTTCCCTGTTTAAATTAGGAATGTGCCAAATGACTGGCAGGTACTTGATATATAATTTAAATTTAAAACAGGAAGAAACAGTTCTAGATAAAGATCTCCTAGGATATCTAGGGGAAATATATGCACCTATATTTAGCTTATCCCTGGTTTCAACCCCTAACTGCACACACAGCAGCATGCACTTAGCTTTTGAAAAGAACAGGCCTTGATCCTTTAACAAGCTCTGCAAAGCTCCCTAATAAAGTTGCATCCCTGTTAATCACACATGTGCTCCCCAGTTCCTCCTTTGATACACCTTGCTCACAGAGATAAACCGTGGCTGCTCGGGAGCTGCTGGAGAAGGAAGCTGATGGCGGGTGGTCATGGACGGGATCCTCCGCGGGAATCCTGACCCTGGGGCTCTGCCCTGAGAAGGCAGCAACCAGAGAGATTACTCAAGGGCTGAGGGTGACATGGGCAAAGTGTCTTGCTGGAAACCTGCTCCTTCAGTCAGCTCAGAGGAGGCAGCAGGGTCAGGCCTGTGAATTAGAACTTTGAGGTGATTGAGACAGAGCCTGACTAGAAAGTGAGAGAAAGCTGTTGGAAAGGCCTCATCGTGGAGCTGCACATTTAGAAGGAATTTTTACAACATGCCATGTGTTCCCCATCATTGCTGGGGAAGAACAACACGTTCTGTAGCACAGGGAGAGAAAAGGGAAGACAACCACAGAGAGGCACATAAATCAGTTTGTATTTTGACTCTTGAAGATAATTTTCAGTGGAGAGAAAAGTTAAGATGGAGAAGAGAGGCTGGAGAAACAAAATAAGAGGGAGTTTGGATTGGGGGTGGAGAGCCTAGAAATGCTTGACTTAGGAGAAAGCAGAATGAAGGGAAGGCAAGATTGTTCACAGAATAGCAAGTCAGCCTGATCAGAGCATCTTGCATGACTTAGGACATTTTGCCCTCTGCAAAGGCAAAAACTGAAGCAGAGAAAGTGAAGAAATCTAAGCCAGAGTAGGGATGTGGGAGGACAGATGTCTCACTGGGACAGAGGGAAGAAGAGCTGAGCTAACAATTGTACCAGTAAAGGTCAGGGTAGACAGAGCAGGGAGGTGAGGCTGGGCCCTTGCAGACTTTTATCTGTAACACACTGACCTTAATGAAAATTACCAATGTTCTTCCTTTGACACCTGCAGGGCTCAAGGAGACACTGCACCATGGAAGTCTCCATCAGGAGTCACTTCCTGAGTGTTGCTGTTGTCCTGGTGCATTGTGTGGTCCACAAGGCCAGCTGTGAGAAGGGCAACACTTCCCCTCTGCACTTCACCCACTTCTTCTACAATGCCACCATCTATGAGAATTCAGCCCCCAAGACCTACGTGGAGAGCTACGTCAAAATGGGTATTTACAAGAGAGACCCCGAGTGGGACATCAGGTACAGAATAGCTTCTGGGGACAACACTGGTCTGTTTAAAACAGAGGAGCACGTGATCGGGGATTTCTGCTTCTTGAGAATAAGAACCAGGAGCAGCAACACAGCACTTTTAAACCGTGAGGTCAAAGACAGTTACATGTTAATAATCAAGGCCACAGAGAGCACCTTTGCCTATGAAGCCTGGGCCAAAGTCTTGATCCATATTCTGGACAGAAATGACTTGAAACCTCTCTTTTCACCGCCCTCCTACAAAGTGTCCATCAGAGAAGACACTCCTCTGAAAACAGTGGTCAGCACGCTCAGTGCCACCGATGCTGATGCTGGCCAGAACGCCGAGTTCTACTATGCCCTCAACACCAAGTCCAACCTATTCACTGTGCACCCCACCACCGGGGCAGTTATGGTCACAGGCAGGCTGAACAGCACCCATCGAGGCAGGCATAACCTGCAGGTTTTGGCTGTGGACAGAATGAGAAAGATCACGGAGGGGAATGGCTTTGGGAACTTGGCTAGTCTGACCATCCAAGTGGAGCCGTCTGCCAGGAAACCCCCTTCTATCTCCTCAGTGAAGGTGACATCACCTGACTCAGATGAAGACTTTATCTATGCAACTCTCTCTGTAGAAAGTGGTGACTCAGAAGCAGGGATTGATTCCGTTGAGTTTGTGGATGGAGATCCGGGAAGACATTTCAAAGTCATCAAATCCTACTTTGGGAGCACTGAGTTCATGATTGTGTCAAACAAAGAGATAAACTGGTTACTTTACCCATTTGGTTTCAACATCAGTGTGCAAGCCAAGGACAAGAGCAAGCCACCACTGTTCTCTCCTGTCAGAGTTGTCCACATACCTCCCTCCAAGTATGTTTCTGCCAGGTTTGAGAAAGAAGTGTACCGGGTCCACCTCAGTGAATTTTCCCCAGCTGGAAGCCAAGTTGTTATGGTGAAGATCACACCAGTTGTCCCAAATCTTAAATACATTTTGAGACCTACTCCTGACAGCACAAGCTTTAAGATCAATCCTCACACTGGACTGATAACTACAGTCAGAGCAATGGACTTCCACGAGCAGTCTAGTTTTGAGCTTGAAGTTACAAGCAGTAACAGTCACACATCCACGACTGTTATTGTTGACATCATCGACTGCAACAATCACGCTCCAAGTTTTACTCAGTCTTCATACCATGGGGCCTTTGATGAAAATGTTCCTCCTGGCACCAGTGTCTTAACAGTAAGGGCTACAGATGAAGATAAAGGAGACAATGGCTTTGTCACCTACAGCATAGCCAACCAGAAATCAGTTCCCTTTGTCATTGACCCCTATTCTGGTGTCATTTCCACCTCCAAGTCGATGGACTACGAGCTGATGCAGAGATGGTACCACCTGCGAGTGTGGGCGTCAGACTGGGGCTCACCCTTCCGCCACGAGACTGAGGTGTATGTCTCCCTGACGCTGAGCAATGTCAATGACAACGCTCCTGTGTTTGAGAAGACAGGCTGCAGTGGCACCATCCCACGGGACTTTCCAGTTGGGAGCCCTGTGGCCACGGTCTCTGCAATCGACAGTGATGAGCTGCAGCATATCAGATACGAAATCAAGTCTGGCAATGAGTTACAGCATTTTGAACTGAATCCCATCTCTGGAGTAATATCCCTTAGAATATCTCTGCGAGATCTTCCTTCTGAACAGCCACTTTTCTACTCTTTGAAAATAACTGCAACAGACGGGGAGAACTACGCTTTGCCAACATCTGTAAATATCACTGTGGTCAGCCAAGGTCTCCCCGTCAAAATGCAGTGTGAGGAAACAGGAGTCTTGAAACAACTGACAGAAACCATCATACACTCCATCGAGTCTCAGTCTCAAGGCCATGGGCAGGATGATGAAACATCTCTGAACTTGCACCTTATAAACCATAATGCTCCTAAGTTTGATGACAGCTTTCCACGATCCATTGATATCATAGAGACTGTTCCCGTCAACTCAACTATTGCTGACCTTTCAGCCATTGATCCTGACACTGGTTTTAATGGAAAATTGGTTTATGTGATCTCAGATGGAAATGATGACAGCTGCTTTACAATTGACCTGGAACTGGGTCTCCTTCAAGTCCTTTCTCCTTTAGATCATGAGCAAACCAGCTTCTACATTCTTAACATTACTGTGTATGACCTTGGCACACCACAAAAATCATCTTGGAAACTATTGGCTGTGAATGTGTTGGATACCAATGATAATACTCCTAAATTCACTCAAGGTGCCTACTGGGTGGCAATACCAGAACATGTAGCAGCAGGGACAACAATAGCTCAACTGAAAGCAGAAGATGCTGATACAGATGACAATGGGAGAGTAAAATACTCCCTCCTAACCCCCACGGACAAGTTTGCCATTAACAGTGTCACTGGAGAAGTGACAGTTACAGGTGCTCTAGATAGAGAATTGTGGCCTTGCTATGTGCTGAAAATAGAAGCTAGGGACCAGCCCAAAGCAGGCTTCCAGCTGTTCTCTGTTACAGACCTCGTTGTGACTCTGGAGGATGTAAATGACAACACCCCTCAGTGCCTCCCAGCCCTCAACAGTGTCAAGGTCCCTGAAGACCTGCCCGTGGGGACCATTCTCCTGTTTCTGGAAGCTTTTGACCCTGATGCTGGCTCTGGGGGGGAGGTGAGGTACAGCCTCATTAACAATGAGGAGATGATGTTTCACGTGGACAAGCTGACCGGGGCGCTCCGTTTGGAGAAGGAGCTGGACTATGAGAAGAGGGACTCTTACAATCTAACCCTGCAGGTCAGTGACGGTGGGAAGCCCTTCTCTCGCTCCTCCCTCTGCCACCTGGAAGTGAACGTCATTGATGTCAACGAGAACTTGAACCCACCACGCTTTGCCTCCTTTGTCTTCAAAGGCTGGGTGCAGGAGAACAGCCCAAAGGGCACGTCGGTGATGATGGTCACGGCCAAGGACGTCGACAGGGGCAAAGATGGAGAGGTTCAGTATTTCCTCCGAGAAGGCACTGGCCTGTCCACCTTCCACATCGAAAAGGACACAGGTAAGGACATCTTCATTTAATAGTGTACCTTGAAGGCTTAACTGCCTGCTGTGTTTGGCCTGGCTGTTTACAATGTTCTATGCATTCAAGACTTTCTTGATTGTGCAGGGATTTACTAATTTACCCCTGGGTCTGGGTAGGAACGAGCAGGGGTTTTTCTCCTTAAAATAACAGCAAATCAATGTCTGTCCTCCCCCAAAATACCAAGGTCTTCTCTATCACTTGTGTACCAAAAATTAACCTCAGCAGAAGAAGCCCCTCACACAATCTCACAGCCTCACAAGGCAGGTGTGAGAGTTTGTGTATGCAGCAAAGAACAGGAAGCAGACTTGAGACTGCTCTGTCATCAAGGAATAAGTGGTCTGAGTTCCTTAAATCCCTCACAAACACTCCCTGTCCTTCTCCTAGGCACCATACGGACCATAGGATCACTCGACCGTGAGGGAACATCTCACTACTGGCTGACTGTGCTGGCCCTTGACCTGGGAACAATTCCTCTGTCTTCTGTGACTGAAATTTATATTGAAGTCACTGATACCAATGACAACCCACCTCAGATGTCCAGACCTGTCTTCTATGCCTCTGTGATGGAGAATTCCCCTCCAAACACATCTGTCCTTCAGCTTGATGCCTTCGATCCAGACTCCAGCTCAGAGGGAAAACTAACTTTTCACATCCTAACTGGAAATCCTCAAGGACTCTTCACCATTAACCTCATTACAGGTAAGACTGACCCAGCTCAGCATCTGTTTTTGAGGCTTCCAGGTGCTCAGAGGATGTTACATATTCAATATAAACAGCCCACACAGCTGCCTTTGTCACACTTTTCTGCTGCAGCAAAAGTCCCAGTCTCCAGATACACTCTGGGGAGTCTGAGGATTGAAACCCTCAACCTGAGGGCTGCAATTTGCATCCAGATAGCTCTTAGAATGACACAAATGTGCTGCTTTTAATCTTCCCCCTTATAAACAACTGTAGCACAGCCTGAGCCAGGGAACACCCTTCTGGAGGTGACTGTTCCTGACACAGACCCAGGCAGGATTAACAAAAATGAATTCCACTGCACTTAAAGGCTCCACCCATTCTCCAGCACTATTAATGTAGTAAGTGTAGTAAGCCTCTTCTGCCATCTTCCTAGACTATATCTTTCATCTGAGGATTATTTACCAGATCTTCCAGAGCCATCAAAAACCCGCTGATGTTTTGTGTAAACAGCTTCCTCAAACTATCCCAGCAGAGCTGACATTGGGCCAGTCTGGCAGGGAAAGCTGTGCCGAGCCCTTCATGCCATCAGCTCCTGGGAGAAGAGGGAAGGGAGGGCACAGAGCCTGAGTATGGGAGAGGATTAATTGCATGACTTTGATCTCCTGGAGATGATAAAAGCAGTTCAGCTACTGCAGCGGGATGGAAGCTTGCTCTTAGATGAGGAGCTGGATGTATTGAAAAAGGCTAGAGCTGCGCTCAGCTACGTGTTTCCAGTGGTCTGATGGCTCTCTGGCAGTGCTCTACAGCTGGCTAGGAGGGGAATGGAAGAAAGAAATTATTATTATTATGAAATACTAAAATCATTTTGTCACAAGAACCTCGCAGGGTGTATTTACATGGCACTGTATAAATGCACCTGGAGCTGTCAGCTAACTGTGACCACTGCTGCCCACAGCTGTAGCTGTCTGTGCTGCCAGAAGCTTTTTAGCCTGGTCAGGACATTGCTCTGCATCCAGCTTTCCCACATAATCCAAACAGCCATGCACAGCCCAGCCTCGGGACAGCTTGCACAATGCAGGGTTCTGCAGAAATGTTCCTTCAGAAGCCCTGTTGCATAAAACCGCCTTTTTGATGGGATGTGGTGCAGGATGGATGTGAGGACACCAAGCTGGCTCCCCTCTTCAGCTGAGCAGCCATGCAGCCTGCAGGAAATTCAGCCTTTTTGCTGCAGGCAAAGCTTTCAGCCCCATTTGAGTGCAAAGTCATGATCCAAGGCTGTCATGTTCCATAGCAAAATGAGTGACTCTGGCAAAATCCAAATGTTTGCTAATGAGACACTTCACCTCTGAGCCAACCCATTAATCGCCATCTTAGACAAAAAAAGCTCTCTCAGGTATGAGTCATCTCCATCTCTCCCTATACTCAGGTGATTTGCATGAGAAAAGTGATAAGTTTGTCAGTCCTGATCTTATCTCTTGGACAGTTGCTGGAGGACTCTTCTTTAAACCCTGAGCTTGGAGGTTGTTTAAGGTCCTGCTTCCAAGCCTGATGAGGATGCAGTTATCCATTATTTTACTTGCATGTCACCCAAAAGAACCTATAATTACCTGTGAACATTGGCATAAACTGAGCAGTTATACACTCACGTTTACAGTATCTAAAGAGAAGTGATTTGCTTCTGCTTCCAGAAGGAATATCACAGCTTGTCTAACGTTCAGGGCCCTAGGCAGCCTTTTGGAAACCCAGTAGTATTTTCATTCTGCAGGTTAGTTGCTCCATTAAGTAGAATAGAACAGTAATCTTTTGTCTCAACTTGGTAGTGCAGCACTGGAAGATGAACTCCTGTCATCCCCATTAGTGCAGGATTGCATTAAAAAAAAGAAAGGGTTATCCCACTGCAGGGCAGAAGACAGTGATCAAGACATCTCACCTATCCCACACGGTCATTGTCATCAAAGGACAGACAAATAAATCACACTGGCACTGAAATAAGCCAGAGCACAAGAGGGCCAGAGGTCAGTCTGGGTCCCTCCCAGGTAGGACATTTCTGGTAGTGGCCTCTTGGCAAAGGGAGAGGAGGAGGAAGAAGCTTGTTCTCATCCTGTGTCTTAGTAGGAATTAAGGTCCTGATGTACTGCTACAACAGGTGTATCTACAGAACAGCCCTGCAGAATAGCCCTGGATAATCATTTAGGGCAGAGTAACACAAGTACACCTAATTGTATTGCAAGTACACCTAATTCAGTTGCTGGTTGTGTGTTTGATTGAGTACCTTGACATGGGGTGGATTGGCCAGTGGAGACATACCTAGCAGGGCCCCTTGACTCTCCTGAGGCCTTGCAGAGGAACCAGGAACAGCCATGATAACTGTCCTGGGCCTCTCCAGCATTCCCAAACTACCACAGAAAGGCTCTAAGATCTTCAAGCTCTCAGTTCTCTAAAGAGGGTGGAGAAAAAGGAGGAAAATACATGAAAGGCTAATGAGGATAGGGAACAGAACTGTGCACCGAGATGAAAGCTCTGTGCCATCGGCGATGGAATCTCTCCAGCCCAGCCTGGCAGCTGGTGTGGAGCAGAGTTTGTGGGAGACAGGGATAGATAGCTACACAGAGAGATGGGCAGATAGCAGGGTTTGGGGTATTCTTCTGCTGGAAGAGTTTTCAGCTTGTTTTGTTCAGGATTTGATGTGAAGGAGGTTTGAGTCCAGACAGGACCAGGAGGAACTGGGAGGCTGTAGCAGGAAGAGTCAGGGTGAAGCCATTCATCCTGCTGAAAGGCTCTTTGGAGAATCCTCTTACTTTGGATTATTTGTCTCCAGCTCTTATCTAGTGCTTGTTCTTCTGGTGTTTCTTCTGCTGTGACAGTGTCCATTGGCTTCCCCAGGATGTCTGTGGTTCCCTGCAAGGAAAGATTTCTCTACAAGGAAGGACATCCTGCTCTTCAGGCCCAAGGGATGGATGCATGGCTGCTCCCCAAAATCAACATAACACACAGCTGAGCATGGAGTAGTGCACTGAGGGGTCAGAACAAGAGGTGGGGTGGTAGGAGAAGAGGGGAAAAAAGGTTAAATGGAAACAAGAGTAAGACAAGAGAAAGAGGGTTTTAGGAGGACAACCTCTTCCCTTCTGAAGCTCTTGTGAAAGCCTCAGTGCCTGCAAACCTGATTCTGGCTATTTTAACTATCTTAGATTTTCCCCCCTGCAGCAAGGGCAGGGGGCCAGCAACCTCCACCCCAGCCTGTTCTTGCCAGCAGAAGTTATTATTATTTTTTGTTCCCTGACAACAATGCTCTGGTAATTTTGGTGCTCTTGTTCCAACATGACCAGCCTTCCTCTCTGCCCTTTGCAGGCAGCAAGCAGGAGAGAGGCAGACAATTCTTTCTCACTGCTGTGTGTGGACAGGCTGCTGGAGCACAGTCTGTGCCTGCTTGCATGCAGGCAACAGAAGGCATTGTTCCTGGACCTTCACCTGGATGCAGAGCTTGGCTAATTAGCCAGGTGCAATTAGGACTTTGACAGTGTTGTTCAGTCTCTGTAGCATTCAGCAGAAAGCATCAGGGCCTCATGCAAGAACACAAATAAAGGACACCCACTCAGCTCCATCACACATCCCATGGGACAGGCTGGATGGGGTTTTCCAGCAGGGCAGGGTACTGATAACTCACACACATGCACATGCACACACAAAACACTCATTAAAACCAAGCATGCACTTCCCAGGCCTTGTAGGGGACAGCAGAAAGAACCAAGGAACTGTGTCCCCAGGCCACAAAAGCTGAGGGCAGTTCCCCTTTAATAACAGCTTCCAATTCCATTTTAGCCCTCTGGCCTCACAGGGTGAATAACCAAGCAACAACAAATGAAATGTGCATTAATTCCAGCCAGCCTCTCCCGGGAGCTGTGTGCAGTGTCCAGCTCCCCAGCTCGGGTGCTCGGTGCCCGTGTGAGCACTGCTGTCAGTTTGTGCATCTCAGCACCGCCCAGTGCCACGGCTCCAAACGGGAATTAGGGTGATTAACCCTAATTAATTAACCACAAGGCCTTTCAGATCCCAGGGCAGAGTGGTAACTGGCTCCAGAGGGGGGAACCAGGAGCCACGGTTGGGCACGGAGTGAGGGGCAGAGTTTGCCTGGGGTCAGGAGGAGAAGCCAGCCCTTTGCCTTGTGGCTCAGCAGATGTGAAGATAAACCAAAAAAATTCCATCTGGTGAGACTGCCAGCTGGGACACAGCACAGGTTATGTGATAGAGAGCAGAGTCAGCTCTTACTCCCCAGGAGATATGAGCATCTTCAGCAGTACAGACATTAAATTCCAGTTCATCTGCCCTCACTACAGTCCTCCTTCTCCAGCACTAGAAAGCTGAGCTGTGATCCTGCTTTCTTTCATATTTTTCATTGAGTCATGGAAGAATTTCAGGGTGTGGCCAGGCAAATCCAGATAGTTACTTTAGAGTGGTTAAGTTCCCTTCCATCAGCTGGTGTGCAGAAATCCAGTACAAACAAGGTGTTAGTCTGCTGCAGCTGCATTTTGGAATCTGATAAACCAGAAGCATCCCCAGTGTGCACATGGCTGTCTGTTTTCAATATCTGTGTGTCCTATGGGCTCTTCAGGCCAGAATTATGAAGCATTCCCTGAAGCAGCTGGAGTTCTGGGCTCAATAGCCAACCTGTTGGTAGTGAGGACAGGAACATCAGAGATCTCAGTGAGCTGCTGCTGCAATTCCTTCACCAGGCCCCCATTAGGAGAGCATTTCCATGAGTTTTGCTGCTAATGGAGCCATGCAGTCTCTCACTAACCTGGGAAAGTTTTAAAAGCTCCTCAGCCAGCGGGCTCTCTGCTGAGTCCTCTTCACCTGCTAAGATGTTAAAAGGATGATTAGGGAGAGAAAAAAACCCACTATGACAGACAAGCAAACAGAATTTTTCAAGCCATCCTGTCATAACACATTAAGGAGTGTTGATTTATGGTTGTAAAGGCATCAAATAAATGTTTAGCGCCATGGCTGGTGCCAAACGTGAATAATCCCAGAGAGCAAGTGGAAACGGTGAACACGAGTCATGTTCCAAGCAGCTGCTCCTTGCTCCCTCCTTCAGCTGCCTGGTGTTTCCTGCAGCCATTTGAAATTTTCTCCTGCCTGTCATGCTCAGACAGACGTACACAAAACGTATGTGTACAGGTACACCTGAAGACAATACTATTAATTAAAGCTTTCTGGCTTTGCACCAGAAATGAGAGTTGAGATGGGTTCATGCAGCTGGGATGTACAAGTCTTTCAGGATGCACAAGTGCACGTGCTCACACCACTGCACATGCACGTGGCATCCCATGCAAAGCATTTCCCAGGGTAGCATGAACCTGTGTCGTGCTTGCTGTGCTCAGGAGAACTCACCCTGCCTTTCATTGGTGTGAAGAACCAGAACTTCACAGGGAAGAGAGAGACCTTGATAACTGGAATTGGCAAAAACACTCACATGTGTCAGCCTTGATGCCTTTCAGGAGGTCAGATATTGCATACACAATTTCCATCATTGGTACAGCAGTTGTAAAATGATTTAGAGCTGCTTTTCCCCAAAAGGGAAGAGTCAAGGCACTCAGCAAGGACTGTTATGAAACCAGACATGGAAACAGAAGCCTCAACTCCATCCTTTCCACACTTGCATCTACTCAGCTTAGTCATTGACAGGCCAAAAAGGGGCAATTATGATGATTTTGTTTCAATTCAAGTTTATTATAGCCACAATTCTTCCCTCCTGCATCCAGCCTATTCCCTGTGGTTAAACTACTGTGTATTTTTCAGAAATCCCTCAAATCTTGAAATTGTTGGAGGACTCACCCTGTGTCTCAGTGAGGCTTAAATAATATACCAACATTATTTTTGACTGTGTACCTTATTTTTAGCCCGAATGCATTTGTTCTAGCAGTTGAGTAGAGGGTATTTCCCAAGACAAAAGACAAACCTTTGTCAAAACACTGTAAATTACAAAGAGCAAGGTTCAGCAGAGGGAAAACAGGAGTAGAGACTTGTTAGGAGACTTGTTAAGAGGCCAGACTTGTGCCAGGACATGCAGAATGTTTCTTACTTAGAGGCATAAGAAAGTTTTGTTTTCATGGTCCTGCAGCTTTTCTCACCTAATGCCTTGCCAGCCCTCAGCTGAAGCAGGCATCTGGTAGGTGTTCCCCCTCCTCCGTGGTCTCTGTGATCAGAGAGCAGCAGCAACACCTCCACAGAGGGATTCACGCTGGGAGGGGATGGGTTCCCCTCTGGGGGTATCTGTCTTTCTCCTCTGATCACAAAGGGAGCCTGAAACAGGACAGGTGGGCAGGCTGATCTTGGGCATTCAGGGATCTGATCAGCCCTGGCTTTTCTTGCATGCTGAGTCTTGGAGCTCAAAGGGTTTCTTTCTTGGCAGGTCTGATTTCCACGACTTCACGGCAGCTGGATCGAGAATACAAGGCTGAACATATCCTAGAGGTGGGTAATGATGATTATAATTAGCTTTATTTACCTACAAGTGTATTAAGTCCTCAAAGGGCTTTCCTTGCAAGTTGGAGCACAGAGAAAGAATCTCATCCCATCAGCTCCCAACTGCTGGGAAACTTAATTAAATGGTGTGTGTTAACCCAAGAGACAGCTGCAGCAGTACTGCAGGGTTTATTATTTTCTTGCTGAGGACTGGAGCAAAAGTTCTGTTCTGGAAGCTGTGGGAATGCAGGAAGAGAACTGGAACTGTCCTCTAGCAGGATGGTTTATACATTATGGGGGAAAGAACAAGCCAGAGAAATCCACCCTCGTTTATCTCATTGTATCGGATATTGCTGTGTAGCTTTGTTCACCAGCCCCCATCCTCAGCTGCTCACAGCTATGAGTATTCCCATCAGAGGGATCTGGAGGTTTTTGAGTCTGTCAGGGTCTATCATTTCTCTCTGCAATGCAACATGCTGGGAGCGTGTACAGGCAGGGCAGGGTGAGGGCGGCTGGTGCCTCGCCAAGCCATTGCAGTACAGATGTTTTCAGATGTGTGGTCTCCAGTGACCAGCCTGACCCACTGCCCAGAACAGCTGGAGGCAGGGGCCCTGCAAACTCATCCCCTTGTGCATGGACAGGCCCTGCACACTGCCAGCTACAGCCACCAGGCTTTGCCCTGCAGAGAGGAGCAGTGCCTTTGAAAATGTTGAGGTACAAATGCAGGCCCACACAAAAACCCCCTAGCTGAGTCCTTGCCCACCAGGATGGCGGCTGGCTGGTCACACTCTGGGTCACTTAAGAGCCCTGTCACCTACTGTCTTTGCTTGCTGACAGGTGGCTGTCTCTGACAACGGAGAGCCAGCCCTGAAGTCCACCAGCAGAGTCGTGATCCAGGTCCTGGATGCCAACGACAGCCCTCCCAGCTTCCCCCACAAGTTGTTCATGGTGCAGCTCCCCGAGAGAGAGGCCTCGGAGGCCCCAGTGCCGGTCTACAGGCTGATCGCTTCCGACCGTGACCAGGGCCAGAACAGCCAGATCACCTACACCATCGAGGAGGAGGAGGAGGGCATATTCACCATCAACCCCACAACTGGCACAGTCTTCTCCAGGAAAGCTTTTCCTGCCTCCGAATACAACATACTCACGGTGAGAGGAGAGGGAAGCGCAAAGAGCTGATGGGAAGAGACAGGCGGAGAGGGAAAGAGAGAAAGGGTTCAGAAACAGAAAAGATAAAAGGAAACAGATGGAGAAAATGCAGCAGTGGAGAGAAGGAGAACTTGAATAAGGCAAATGTGTTAAGAGGGAGAGAAAGTGGGAGTCCTGCTGAACCTTGCTCTTTGTAATTTACAGTGTTTTGACAAAGGTTTGTCTTTTGTCTTGGGAAATAAGAAGTGCAGAAGGTAGGTGGAAAGTGCAGAAGGAAAAGGGAGAAAGGTTTGTCTTTTGTCTTGGGAAATAAGAAGTGCAGAAGGTAGGAAGCTATTAAAAATGGTCAATAAATTTAAAGTTAACTGTCCAGCCTACCCTCAGAGAGGAATACAGTGATCCATGATCACAGATGGATGTGGACCCAGACCTGAACAGACTTTGGGTTCCATCATGTCTGGCGTTCTGATCAGGCCATGGAGCTTGGACATAGGTTCAAAGCCTTCCCACAATCTGTGGGTCCTTGCAACAAGGCTTGTGATCCAGGTCTCTGCTACAGATAGAGCTTGGCAGGTTTACTTGACAGTAAAGAGAAATTTTGGTTGCAGGGCTCTGCCTTGGAAGCAGCCAGAGCACGGGCCACTGGCTCAGGATCTGTTTCATGGGATTTCGGGCACACTGGGAGCTGAAACTGCTGGTGGGTGGGAGAAGGAGCTTTCCATGGAGCTCCCATGAGCTAACTGAGCTTTCTCCCTGAGTGCACGTGCCTTCCTCTGCAGGTCAAGGCCACAGACGGCGGCAGCCCCCCGCTCTCCTCCCACGTGAGACTTCACATCAGCTGGGTGGCCCGGCCCGGCCCTTCCTCGGAACCGCTGGCTTTTGATGAGCCCCACTTCAACTTCGCCGTGATGGAAACAGATCCTGTGAACCACATGGTGGGAGTGATCAGCATCGAGATGGGCCCCAGCCAAGTGTGGTTTAATATCACAGGTGAGACACAGAAATCAGAGCAGGGCACCAGTGTCTGTGAGCGTTTGCTCTGGCTCCCTTGGCTTTCAACGCTCGCATGCCTGAGCTAATGAAGTTGTTTGCTTTAGGTGTAGGTGAGCTAAGGGGAAAGCTTTCTCACAGGCACAGGGAGGTTTAAACAGCCATTAGACAAAGCTGCCCATCCAAGGCCTCTGGTGCCAAGTGCAATTACCCAACACGCTTTTTTAATGACAATCTGGAACTTGCCTGTGTTTGAGGTGTTCTCCGATGTCGCACGAAAGGCAGGGCATGCCAGTGCCAGCTCCTCCTGGGAATCAAGTGACACTGTTGGTTTTGTTACAGCTGCCTGCAAGGATCCAGGTGTGTGGCTGAGTGTTACAGATACCCCCTGTATCTCCCTCCATGTTGAGTCTTGAGCAGGGAACTGGGAAGGAAGCATTCCTCAAAGACCTGGTCTGCCCTGACTTGTGGGGCTCTCCCTTCCTCCTCACCACATCCCAGGGGTGATTTAGACATGGAATGTGGAACTCTAGGGCCTCCTTTAAGACACAGGATTCAGAGGGGACGTGGGCTGTCACCCCAGGGGACTCTCTAGGGAGTGTGTGCAGAACTGGTCCTGCCAACAAGGGCCAATTGTGCTCATGTAATTTGATGTTTTGAAGTGGTGCCCCAATCTACCTTGCACAGCCTTTCCCTGGTACTGCCTGCAGGGCCTGCCCTTGTCAGACAAAGCCTTAATTGGGCAAGTGAATAGTGTTTCCCCTTACTGTGTTAGGGCAAGGATAATGGTGTATAAATACAATTAACCAACAAGAGATACAACACTACAAGGAGCAAGACAATATCAGTGCAAGGTTTGTCTGGCATTAGTAGTGTCTGCTTGGGTCTGCAGAATTAACAGTTTATTCCTCTGAACGTTATCCCATCACTTCCCTGCTGAGTGCTGGAGCATAGCTTGACCTCATCTTTCCCAGTTCCTAGAGCTCCAAGTGATGCTGAAGGCTCTCTTGGTTTCCTGTCCTGGTGGAAAAGGACAGGATTTTATTTTCTCTGCAAAGGAAGGAAAACATCGTGGTAGCTGGCAACCAAGGGTTGATGCAGAGATCCAGGAGCCTTCAGCACCTCATTCAAAGTTTCACCTTTCGCAGACCACAAACATTCTGTCACTGGGATTGATGGAGTCTGCAAAAACTCTGACAAATCAACATTGCTCTTCATCTCTTTCCTTTTCTGGGCTTCTTCTTTCCATTTGGCATTGTGCATAGGGAGCTCTTCTCTCTTTTCTCAGGGAAGGACATCCATGGGTCTCTGTCCCTCTGTCTCTGCTTCTTTCTGTGTCCTTCCCAGCAGGAGAGCAGTGATCCAGATGGCTGGTGAGCACTGCATTCCTCCAGCAAGGGAAGAGATGTAATTTTACAACCAGAAAAGGTTTTACCAGCTGGTAATAGAATAAAGCAGAATCCAGAGCATCCAGTAGCCAGGAAGGAAGAAGTTGAGACCTGAGATAAATTACAGGAAACTGTTTCAGCTTCTCCATATTTCAGAGCAGCTTTGCAGGGTTTAATGTGCAAGAGGGGCCCAACAGGCCCCAGCAAGCGAGGCATGAGAAAGGAGCTGCCATGCCAGGGCTGAGCAGCAGTAGGGTGAGGGACAGCCTTCTGCTGCTGAGCTGCTCAGGCCTGCTGTTCCTGGCAATTCTCAGCCATCTGGGTTGGAGGCAACAGGCTCTGCTCACCCTGGAAGCACCGTCTGCCTCCCCAACTGTTGGAGTGTTGGGAATTCAGGTGGCTCACAGGCTCCCAGCCGTGGTGATGAGGACCATTGCTGATATGCCCACAGTGTGACCTTGAATCAGAAGCCAGCAAGAGCCTGTTCTACCCAGCAGGTCCCTGGTCCATGCTGAGCCAGTGATGGTGCATGGCTGGAAATCTTGTGCAAATAAATCAGTGCTCAAATGGGCCTGTTGCCAATCTAGCCAGGACATCACATGCATAAGTGCATCTTTTCCCCTTCTATTCTCCTCCTCATTTTCTCTCATGCCCCTCATCTTCCTTTTCACACTCCTTTGTCACCATCTGTGACCATCCCTTTGTCCATCTTTGCCTTGTCCTCCTGATCTCCTGTGTGCATCTGTCTATCACATGATGTTTTGAGTTTCCAGATTTGGGAGGAACCTTACCTGTGGCACTATCCCTAGTCTAGCTGACTGTAACTGCCCTCCTGTTTCCCTGTCTCCCCTGTGTCCCAGGTGGTGATGATGACATGGATTTTGACATTGAAAAGAGTACAGGCAGCATGGTCATTGCAAGACCCCTGGATGCAAGGAAGAAGTCAAGCTATAACCTCACAGTAGAAGTCACTGATGGGTCCAGTACGATCAAAACCCAGGTAAGGTTTTGTTCTTTGGTGGAGACCCTGTTGAGAGGGAGCATATGCCCAAGGGAACCTTTCCTCTGAGTCTGCTGAGCTCTGGTTCAGGTGCCAGGCACAGAAATCTCCTTACACTGTGATCCTCCATTACACAGTGACAGTGTAATGGAAGATCCTCCAGTACACAGATCTTATACCAAGCTAAGATTGTTTTTATGTTGTTGGTAACACAGTTGGTCTAGGAAAGCTTGGGTCTTTCCTGTTGATCCCAGGCAGCACACAAGGACACACCAGCCAAGCTGGGGTGGCAGTTCACACACTCAGACCTCAGATTGGTCTCAGCTGCTCAGGCTGAGTTACAGCTCATCTGGGACAACATCTTAAGGGAAGTGTGTACACAGTTAGGTCAGGCTTGGGTCCATGTTCCCATGTCTAGGGGTGTTCCTGGGATATGCTAGCCCAGGTACAGCCAGCACAAATCCATCTGCAAGAGGTGAGGTCAGGCCCAGGGAGTGAGTGGGGCAACTGCAGAGATGCTGTGTGCTCTGAGTTCTCACATACAAAGTAAGTGCTGGTAAAAGGAGGCACTTCACTCTCAGGCATGTCCCTGAGCCCCAGCTAAAATGATGGGATTTTGGCCATCTTTACCTACCCTGAGGAGGGGTGTTCAAGGCATGATCTTTCACTAGTCATTCTCTCCACACATAAGAAGCAGCCAGAAATCCAGCCCTCAATGCACAGGAAGACCTAGGATGTGAGTCACCTGGCAGTAATGCTTATCATGGGAAATTCACTGTGGGGGATGATGAGTGAGGAACTGCACCATTCCTGTGAAATGTGATGCTAACAGGATGGCCACATGTCTCAACTATCTTCAAGTATTATTCCAAATAAACAAACAAAGCCCCACCTTGCCTAGTGTGCATTCCCTGCCACCTTGCATCTCATCCCCACGTTTATTTTGGCACTCAAGGCCACTAGCAGATGTCAAGAAACCTGCTCATGTAAAACCCCCATGACATGCTCAGGTTTGCTAAAGGAAGCAAATTATTACACTTGGTTGAGGCTTCCTAAGATGCAGGAGGCACATCAGTAGGAGGGTCAGGACAGCCAGGGTAGGAGACCACACATGAGAAAGCAGTGACTTACCCAGCAGGATTCAGGATTCCCAGCATGTGCTGTTAAATGCAGAGAGAAAAACTTGGCTAAAAAGGGTAGAACAGAAATTTTGCTTCTCCACACACTTTCTGCTCTTGAGATAGGCCATCCCCTTCCTTTTTTTACCAAACATCCCCTTCTGTCAGCGTTCTGTTGAGTAAATAATGGGGGTTGCTGTGTAGGCACCAGCCAGCAGCAAAGCTGGCACCATGGCTGAGCCTCTGCTGCTTTCCATGGCAGGCTGTGACTTTTCCCCATGTGCCAGGTGCAGGCACGTTCACTCTGAATGCCTTGCCAGACTGGAGAGATTTTGAAAAAGGAGAGGAAGCAAACTGAAAAAACACCAAAGGGGAAGGCACAGAAGGTGTTCCTTGGGATTAAGGACAAAAGGGCTCCTGGACATCAGAGATAGCAAAGCTCCCAGGGTTGGAAAACTGTGATGGTTATGGCACTCAGAGTGTGTCAACGCCCAAGAAGGATTGGTAGCTGAGATTTTACATGGCTGCATGTCCAGTTGCTGCCCTCACTGTGCTGTCTCCCCACAGGCATTTATCCACGTGATTGACATCAACCAGCACCGTCCCCAGTTTCTTCAGAGCCATTACGAGGTGAGGATTCCTGAAGATACCCCCTCAGGGAGAGAAATACTTCGAGTCAGTGCAACAGACAAGGACAAAGGGAAGGGGCTCATCTACACCATCCATGGCAGTGTGGACCCCAAAAGCACAAGACTTTTCCAGTTGGATCCAGGCAATGGAGCCCTCACAACAGCAGAAGGCTTCAGTTCCCAGCCCATGCCTCAGCACACCCTCACAGTGATGGTGAGTCCTAACCAAGCCCTGCTGAGTCCACTGATTTGGCCAGGATATATGGGTCACTGGAGAAATTAAAAGTGGTTCTAGTCTTTGAGGGAGGATTTGTCTGGAACAATAGGGAAGAGGAAATCAGGGTGTTAACCTTTACTGTCTGGCTAAGCGTAGTTAACACCCTGCATTCCTCTTCCACCTTCTCCATGTCCACCTTCTTTGGAGGGACACTGGATTTCTTAAAAGAAAACACAGTGTGTAATGTTAATGATTGGTTTCAAATTCAAGGCTGAGCTTTGGTGCTGAAACTTCCAGGCTCATTCTGAGACAAGGGGTTGGTGCCATTGCAAAACACCCACCTCTGTAAGAGTGCTGATGAGTTACTTGGAAGATGGTGCAGGCAAGACTGGCTTGTCCCTGGTGTGACTGTTCCTGCTCTCTCTCTGCCATTCAGGTACGAGACCAGGAGGTGCCCATCAAGCGGAACTTTGTCAGAGTCATCGTCCACGTGGACAGCTGCAACCTTCACCCTCCCCAGTTCAGCAGCATCCATTATGAAGCAGAAGTGCTGGACTCAGCAGTGGTGGGCACAGAGGTGGTACAAGTCAGAGCCCTTGATCAGGACCAGGGAGCTAATGCTGAAATCCACTACTCCCTTCAGGCAGGTGAGAGCTGTGCAACAAGACAGTTTAGGATGTGATCATACCTGCATTACCATGCTCTAACTGGTGGCCACTTGACCAGCTTTCTCTAGCTGTTGCAAAGAACATCAAATGGCTGCACAGTTCTCAAATGTGATTTTCTTCCTACCCAGAAAAAATCCAGAGTGAGTAGGTAATGTCCATATTATGGACTATTAACATCTTTTCATAAAAAGACAGTTTAATGTTGAGTCACTGGTCTAAGAAAAATAGTGACTGGACGAGTTAGAACAGCCTAAAATCTGCTCCTCTTTTTCCATGGGAACTATTCAGTTGTAAGGCAGAAGTACTCCCAATTCCCACAGGAGTCATCATCATTCCACTATTTCTACCAAGAAACACATCCTCAAGGAATGGTGAGAACCCTCTCAGCATTGACTGGTGGTGGTTTTGAGTCATTCGTGCTCAATGGGCAGATATTTTATCATTCACTATAGAGGTTAAAACTTAAGTATTTATGTCTGTGCCACACGGCCTATTTAGCCTGTAAACTCTTCACAGGAGACAAGCCATCCTTTGCTCCATCTTTCTCATTGCAATTTAGATCAAGGACTGAGGAATTTAATTGCTCCTGAAGTATTGGTAATTACAAGCATGACAGGGCTTGAAGGAACTAGTACTGTCTGTGCTACCATGTTCTGCACACGAGGCAAAAGCTTCAAGCACATGCTCTGCCACCACTAAATATGCTTAAATTAGAAGGGTGTTTATCTCCAATTTACATTTTGATTGAGTCAAATGCTAGCTCACAGATCTCAATGGGTTCATTGTTCTTACAATTAAAATTATTTAGAAATTAATTAATTTCTCCCAGTAAAAGAAACAGGTGTTAATCAGGTCTGCAGTAAGGAGAATCTATGAAAAAGAATTTCAGAAAGCAAAGACCAATAAGGTGTCTGCATTCTTCACTCTGTAATTTCTCTTCTTTCAGGTAATGGGGAAGGCTTCTTTAGCATCGACCCATATTCTGGAATTGTTACAGTTGCCCAGAAACTGGACCCATCCAGGCAGGAGCGATTTACTCTTATTGTAAAGGCAGAAGATCAGGGGTTTCCTCAGCTTAAAGATTCTGCTACAGTACATGTCCACATTAGACCCTCGGATCGAACCCCTCCAAAATTTCCAGAGGCTGAATACATCACAGAAATCAGTGAATCCACTGCTATTGGCTCTCCTCTGATCCAGATTTCAGCCACAAGCTTGTCCCCAGTCAGCTATGAAATAAAAGATGGAAATGGAGATGGAGTGTTCTCCATGAACTATCAATCAGGCCTTATTTCCACTCAGAAGAACTTAGATTTTGAAGAGGTGTCTTTTTACCAGTTGAAAGTCCGTGGTACCAACATGGCTGGAGCATTTATGGACGCAGTGGTGCTCATCTATGTCATAGATGAGAATGACAATGTGCCTGTCTTTGTTAAGCCTTCCTTCGTTGGCTGGATCATGGAGAATGCCCCATCACAAAGCATGGTTCTGGATGAAAGCAATGCTCCCCTCGTGACCTGTGCCACAGATGCTGATCAAGACTCCAATGCTTTGCTGATCTATGAGATTTTGGAACCAGAGGCACTGAAGTATTTCACAGTGGATCCCAGCACAGGCACACTGACCAGTCGTGCTGATATAGACTATGAGCTCACCCCAGTTTTCCACTTCAGCGTACATGTGCGCGACAGTGGAAGTCCCAGCTTGTTCGCATCCAAGCCTGCCAAGGTCACAATCCACGTTAAAGATGTCAATGATTCACCTCCAGTCTTTCTCAAAGACACTTATGACATTTCTGTCTTGCTACCTGCCCACCCGGGGATGGAGCTTTTGTCAGTCCAGGCAAAAGATGCAGACTCGGAGGTGACTTACAGCATCGTGGAAGGGAACCTTGACAATGCTTTCCATATCCATCCACTAACAGGTCTCATCTCCATTCTTAACACAAGTGGCCTGAGAAGCTACCAGGAGCTCACAGTCAGAGCTGGTGATGGCTTGTATAAGAGCACCGCTCTGGTTAAGCTGAATTTAACTCGGGCACAAGGTACCAGCTTGAAATTTGATCAAGACATATATAATGCAACTGTGATGGAGAACTCTACTGATGAGAAGACTCTAACCATTCTTGGGGTCAAAGGGTATCAGCTAAATGAACCCCTTTCCTACTCACTTTTGAATGAAAAGGAAAGGTTCAAAATGATCCAAGCCTCTGGAGTTCTTCAGACCAAGGGTGTGAAATTTGACCGTGAAATGCAAGACATGCACGAGGTAGCTGTGGAGGTGAAGGACAACAGGAAGCCACCAAGAGTGTCCCAAGCCACAGTCAGAGTTTATGTAGAGGATGTCAATGACAACCCCCCACAGTTTGAGAATGTGCCATACTACGCCTCGGTGCAGGATGGCACAGAGCCAGGGGATGTCCTTTTTCAGGTGTCAGCAACAGACAAAGACATAGGGGATAATGGAGCTGTTACCTACTCATTTGCAGAGGAATACAAATACTTTTGGATTGACCCTTACCTAGGAGACATCTCCCTTAAGAGGCCTCTTGATTATCAAGCTTTAAATAAATACAACCTCCGGGTCATTGCTAAGGACAAAGGGGAGCCTCCCCTGCATGCTGAGGAGGAGGTTGTGATCAGTGTGAGGAACAGATCCAACCCTCTGTTCCAGAGTTTGTACTACCGAGTGAAGGTGCCAGAAAACGTCCCCCCATACACATCTATCCTCCACATCCAGGCCCGCAGCCCCGAAGGCTTGCGCCTCATCTACAACATTGTGGAAGAAGATTCCCTGAAACTCTTCAACACCGACTTCAAAACTGGTGTCCTCACTGTCACAGGGCAGCTGGACTATGAGCTGCAGACAAAACACACATTCACTGTTAGAGCCACAGACACAGCGCTTGGATCCTTCTCAGAAGCCAGGGTAGAGGTGGAGGTAGAGGACATTAATGACAACCCTCCCATATTTTCTCAGATCATTTACACAGCGTCTGTCTCGGAGAGTTTGCCACCACAAACCCCTGTTGTCCAGCTCTTTGCCTCTGATAAGGATTCAGGCAGAAACAAAGTGGTCTCCTATCAGATCATGGATGATGGTTCAGATGCTGTCAAGTTCTTTAATATTGATGCCAGCACAGGGCAAATAACAACAGCTCAAGCACTTGATTATGAAACAAATCAACAGTTCCGCATGAAAGTCAGAGCTGCAGACCACGGGGTGCCTCCACTCAGTAGCGATGCCCTGGTAATTGTAGATGTGACAGACATCAATGACAATCCCCCTGAGTTCAGCCAGCTTCAGTATGAAGCCAAGGTCAGTGAAATGGCTACGTGTGGGCACATTGTGATCAAAGTCCAGGCCCTGGACCCCGACAGTGGAGACACCACCCGGCTGGAGTATGTGATCCTCTCGGGTAATGACAACAGGCATTTTGCAATCAACAGCACTTCTGGGATAATATCCATGTTCAACCGCTGCAAAAAGGACTTGGAGCCATCTTACAGTCTCAGAGTTTCTGCTTCAGATGGAGTTTTCAAGAGCACTGTGCCTGTGTATATCAACACCACAAATGCCAACAAATACAGCCCCTCTTTTCAGCAGAATGTGTACGAGGCAGAGCTGGCAGAAAATGCTGAGATAGGAACCAAAGTGATTGAGCTGCTGGCTATTGACCCAGATGGTGGCCCATATGGCACCATAGACTACACCATCATAAATAAACTTGCCCACGAGAAGTTCTCCATAGACAATAAAGGCTGTATTGCCACACTGCAAAAACTGGACAGGGAAAATTCCACAGAGAGGGTCATTGCCATTAAAGTCATGGCCAAGGATGGGGGTGGGAAGGTGGCCTTCTGCACTGTCAAAATAATCCTTACAGATGAGAATGACAACCCACCTCTGTTCAAAGCCTCTGAATACACACTGTCCATCCAGTCCAACGTTAGCAAAGGCTCCCCTGTCATCCAGGTACTGGCTTACGATGCTGATGAAGGTGCAAACGCAGATGTCATTTACTCTGTTGACTCTGTGGAAGATGTGGCAGAAGACCTTGTGGAGATCAATGCTGCCACTGGGGTTGTTAAGGTCAAGGAGAGCCTTATTGGTTTAGAGAACAGAGCCTTTAACTTCAAGGTGAAAGCTGAAGATGGCAGACCCCCTCACTGGAACTCCCTTGTTCCAGTGAATCTCCAGATTGTCCCCAGGGAGGTGACATTGCCAAGGTTTTCTGAGCCCCTTTACACCTTCTCTGCATCTGAGGATCTTCCAGAGGGGTCAGAAATAGGGTCAGTCAAAGCTTTTGCAGAGGATCCCATTATATACAGCCTGGTGAAGGGAACCACTACAGAAAGTAACAAGGATGAGGTGTTCACACTGGATGAACAGACAGGGGCTTTGAGAATCAAAAAACCTATGGATCATGAGACCACCAAGTGGTACCAGGTTGATGTCATGGCTCACTGCTCACATCTGGAGACTGAGCTGGTCTCTCTGGTCTCTGTGAATATCCAAGTGCAGGACGTGAATGACAACAGACCTGTTTTTGAGGCGGATCCCTACAGAGCTTTTGTCATGGAGAACATGCCTTCAGGAACCACAGTCATTCAGGTGACAGCTAACGACCAGGACATGGGAAGCGATGGGCAGGTGACCTACAGTCTGGAAGCAGAATCTGGCAACCTCCGCGGGCTCTTCACCATCGACGGTGAGAGCGGCTGGATCACCACTCTGAAAGAACTGGACTGTGAAGAGCAGGAGATCTACCGCTTCTACGTGGTGGCCACTGACCACGGCAGGAAGGTGCAGCTCTCTTCCCAAACCCTGGTGGAGGTCACTGTCTCTGATGAAAACGACAACGCCCCGCAGTTCACCTCGGATTTCTACAAGGGGTCGGTGATTGAGAACGCGGAGCCGGGGCAGGTCGTTGTCACCCTGAGCACCGTCGACGCCGACATCTCCGAGCAGAACCGGCGGGTCACGTGCTACATCACCGGTGAGTTGCTCCTGACTCTGAATCTCCAGTGGGCAAGAAGAGAGTGTCATCTCAAAGTGGGGATCTGATACCTTGTCTTACAGGTTATTAGTACAGAAATAGTGCTACGCTGACAGTCCTGTCAGAAGCAGGAGATGAGGGCTGAGCTCTGTCATGAGCTGGACTCTTCAGTTAAATACATCTGAGGAACGCAAAACCCTTTAGTAACTGCAGTGGGTGGAATGATCATTAAAATAACTATCTCACCATTGAATCATCCTATTTCTCTGGGAATAAATAAATAAATAAGATACATATAAGTAATTACACAGAACCCTTTAGTAACTGCAGTGGGTGGAATGATCATTAAAATAACTATCTCACCATTGAATCATCCTATTTCTCTGTGAATAAATAAATAAATAAGGTACATATAAGTAGTTACACTGTACTGTAGAAATATTTATTTACGCTCTCTTAACAGAGGAGTATTTAAATACAGTGTAATTGTAGTACCTATTGGAAGGACAGGAGAGGCAGTATAGCAGGAAGGAAGATTTTTCTCACACAGATACTGTGATCTGTATTTAAGTTCTTTGACCCAGCTTTTTCTCCTGCCAGCACTGCAGTCAGTTTATACATCACACATATACCTGCAGCCTGTTTGTGTGTTTTAATAACTGTGTAACTTTTTGGTATTAAGTGTGTTTCCTACAAAACCACTTGGAGGCTGGCTTAATAACAAGGCTGCAGATAGTCACTCTGCACTGGGGAATATTTAAGACTATCACGTCAATCTTAGTAAAGGTTTTGGCTAACAAGAAATACTAAAAATTGCTCTTGCATCCCTGAAACATCACATGTGCCAACTAAAATTAAACACTGCAGTAAAATAACAAAAAAGTTACACTGGAATGGTTGTTCTGCATCTGCACAAGTAGAAGCTTGCATTTATGGTATTTTTTGACCCTAAAGGGTCTTTCTAAGACCTGGGGCAGATACTTCAAATTAAAATGTTTGTTCAGACTCAAATGAGGACCCTTCAGGGTCAAAGCATTAGGCCAGATCGTGCTGCAGCCTGTTATCTATTATTGTAACCATCCGAAACAGGGGAGGAATGCTGGTACTTTCATTTGGTTTATGGCATGCCTAGGTATTTGCAAGCCTTTGGGAGGAAAGATTTAATCCATTATGTATTCACATTTCTGCCATCTTAAAGGCAGTAGTAACTTCCAAGTACTTTAAACCTGAGAGGATGCACACTTAATGTTAGGGGTGAATACCTTGTCCTCTCTTCTCTGCACATACAAACACAGGTCAAACTTTACAAATAAACATGGAAATGCAGCAAAAGAGAGGATTAGGTGAACACAGAGCCCAGCTTCCCCCTGTCCTTTGATTTCATTGATTTGAAATCACATTGATTTCAAACACACAGAAACTAAATCTGGGCATGGGCTGGTGTTTCCCAGCATCGGAAGAAGAGCTTGTACAGGTGTCATTGTGCCTCCACAACCTCATCACAGCTGCACAAATGAAAGCAGAAAGGGAGTGAATTTAATTTATCCCATTGTGTGTGACCCTTCAGAATCCAACACGAACAGATTCCACAGCCAGCTCTCTTCACTGCCCCCATTGCCTGACGTGCTTCCTCCTGGAAGCAGAGAACACCAGCTCCTTCCCAGGAGAGAAGGTTCTCCTGTGGCAGCATCCAGCCCATTTAAAATCCAACATGTGTAACAACAGTTGGAGCAGCGCAAATCTGGTGGACCAGAGAGCCTGCCTAGTCTGGATTTACCTGTCTCTCATCATTTGGCTCTTACAGAAACAAAAAGTAGCCCCAGAAAACAAAGCTATATGTTAAATACCTCTGCAGGTTAGAGGAAGTACAACTGTACATGGTACCATAACAGTAAAATCCAAACTGTGTCTGCAGGGTGTTTACAACTCTTGGATCCCTTTAGGAACATGCACAAAAAAGACTGACAGGCACGGGGAAGGTGAGACAATGTGGTTTTGAGGCAATGAATATGCACATCTGCAGAACATTACTGACTTTTCTGCAATCAGTTGTTTCCTTCTCCCATTTAATGTGCAGACTGGGAATAACTAAAACGTGCAGGGTATTTCCCAGCTGTGCAGTGAGGTTGACCAAAAGCTCCTCACCTGCTGGATGTGCCACCAGTGCCCTCTGTGCATCACCAGTGTGAGTCAGAGAGTCATGGAATCATTTGGGTTGGAAAAGACTTCTAGGAGCATCCAGGTCCTTCAGGTCTCCTAAGGAACAATCAGTGGACACACCCATATTCTGTTTCCTTATCCCTTCTGATTTTCAGCACTTAGTAAATGCCTTTTTTACTTGCTTCCTGCCCCCTTCTAGAAGGAGACGTACTGGGACAGTTCACAGTTGATCAAATTGAGGGCGAATGGACAATTTCTTCCAAGAAGCCTCTGGATAGAGAAGATACAGAGAAATATCTCCTCAAGGTTATGGCCTCTGATGGGAAATTTCAGGCTACCACCGAAGTGGAAATTTTTGTGCTGGATATCAATGACAACAGCCCTGAGTGTGGCCAGGTAAGACGTCTGTTCTGGAACATCAGAGGCATAAAGGGAGATCCTGGGAGGGAAAGAACACAATAGAAAAGAAGAAAGAACAGGCAGAGCATGTTAAAGGATTTGGCTTGTCATAATTCTTCTCACACGATCCTGTTGCTTTGATTATGTTTAACAATTTTAATTAAGCAGCATGTCAAGCAAGAATATTAAATCTAGCCTCCAAGCATGTTTGCCAGCAGCAAGTGAGAGTCTAAGCATTATGAAGAGTAATTTTTGGAGATAAACAATGCCAGGAAGCCTCCTGGGAAGGGGCATGTAAATTACTGAGTTTTATATCCTGCTAAGCTGGGAGATTCCCATCAGGAGGTTTGTTGCTGTAGAGAGCTGATCGCCGGTGTGGACGTCACCCGTGGTGAGAACGAACAGAGGTGGTTACTTCCCAAAGGAGATTCAAAGGCTTGCGTGAAATGAGCTCACTTGTCCCAGTCCACACCCCAGCAGCCAAGAATGGCAGGCACATTGTGTTCCCCTATAAAACACAGGGTTAATCCTTCTCTGTGAAGCTTCTGTGGGTCTGTTCTCCCTCCATATGGGGTGGAGGTATTTTGGAGACGGCTCAGATGCCAACGATTTCTTCTGTCCTGGCCAGATACTCTACACTGGGAGAGTCTCTGAAGATGCTGGGCCGGGTCTTTTAATTTTGAAAATATCAGCGACGGACCCCGACGTCGGCAGCAATGCCCAGATTACCTACAGCCTGCACGGCCCCGGCGCCGAGGAGTTCCGGCTGGGCCCGCACACAGGTGAGAGCAGGGCTGCTTTGTCCTCCTCCTCACCCACCCCTGGGAAAAGCAAGCTCCCAGCATGGCTCAACCTTACCTCCTCTTAACCAGCACAAGGAGCTGTTTATTCCAGCTGTCCCAAGCTACGAAGGAATGGCCACAGCATAGAGGAGAGGGAGTTCTACATCATCCTGTTTGCTCTCTCTGTTCTGTTAAAATGAAGAGCAGACACTATTGCTAGCAGCAGGGTCTCAAGGAGGAAAGAGCACCAAGTATTTGGCTTGAGCCAAAGACACAAGTTCTAAATCCCAAAATACCTCTTACCATGTCTTGGTCAGTGTATTTACCCAAACAGACTTGATGATTGTTCTAGAGATCACTTGGGTTCATCGCATTGCAGAAAGCTCAGTGCAGTGGAGTTTAGAAGTACAATTTATTTATGAACAGTTTTATCCCATGATGGCATCCCTTGGATGAATTTCAGCTGAACTTGCAGGACTGCCCATGCGAAGCCTTGCCAGGGCCCTGGCTGGCAATGATCCGAGGATAGCCCTGAGCAATGTGGTGTGGACACATCACCACTATTAGCTCAATTATTGTCTCCCACGGTTCATCCAGGAAAACAGCTGAACCTCTCTGAGGTCTTGTAGGCTGCGGCTGTGATTGCTGGAGACACGACCACCTCCTGTTCTTTCCCACAGGGGAGCTGACCACATCTGCACCCCTGGACCGTGAGCAGAAGCCCACCTACCACCTGGTAGCCAAAGCCACTGACGGCGGGGGCCGTTCGTGCCAGGCTGATGTGACACTGATCATTGAGGACACCAATGACAACGCACCGAGGTTCTTCCCCAGCCACTGCGCCGTGGCCGTCTTTGATAACACCACAACAAAGACACCCATCGCTGTGGTTGCTGCCAGGGACCTTGATGAAGGTGAGTCAGAATGGGATTTATGTGTTAGTAGAATTCGTCTTTCATTCTGAATAGAAGCCTTTGAAACCTAGGGAAGTGCTACAGCAATGGGCTTAGATGATTGAATCTTGGCGAAGATGTGCCTGCATCTCATCGCTGACATGTTCCTGACTACTGGGCTGGCATCAGCATTTTTGTGACCCTGTTGGGAGCACAGTATCTGTAGAAACATGCAGACCTTCTTTGAGAATATGCTCAGTAACTGTAGCTGTGATACACAGCACAAACTGTGACACAGAGATCCAAACTGGACAGAAACTTGTTCAAAGGTGGGGACTGAGAATAAGTATAATAAAGGAAAAAAGGAGTTTTAGATATGGGTGGGGTAGATAATATGGATGGAGAGGTCCTCCTGAAGACACAGAGATTCTCAGAAGTATAGGTAAGGCTCCTAAGAAAGGAACTTTAAATAAGCCTCTCCAGCAGGGGCTGAATTTAGAGAAGAAAGATCATATTTATCTTCTTTGGAAGCAGATATGAAGAGAAATTACATTTGAAAACATGGTAATTAAAGATGAGGAGCGCTAGTAAGTGCAGGCAGCTGACACTAGTGGATAATGGTGAGGGTTGGCTAGATGACTGAACCTGCAGATGGGCAGGGGCACACTCAGTGTTGGTATGATGTTCATACAGCTTCCATTTTTCCTGGGAATTGAAGGCCATTCTGTTCATATAGTCCTAATGCATTATAAACAAATAAACACAGCAGCATCCCTACCCATGAATTGCTGCAGCCTGTCTGTTTCCCTTCCAGGTCTCAACGCTGAGGTGGTCTATTCTCTGTCTGACTCTGCCAATGGACACTTTTCAATTGAGGAAACCACCGGCGTGATCCGGCTGGAAAAGCCTCTGAAGGATTCCCAGCACTCAGCCTTTGAGCTGACAGTCTGTGCCACCGACCGGGGCAGCCCGCAGCCCCTCTCTTCCCTCGGCACTGTCACTGTCTCTGTTGTGGACCTCAATGAATACCTGCCTGTTTTCCTGGCCCCTGAATATGTGGCCATGGTGAAAGAAGATGTGGCTGTTGGTACCGAGGTCCTCAACTTGTCAGTCCTGACGAGGGACAATGCAGAAAACACAGAGATCAAGTATGAAATTGTGAACGGCAATGACCACGGGAAATTTCAGCTCAACTCAAACACAGGTAAAATGATCTTGTGCCTGAGCAGGTCCAGGATGATCCAGCATCAAAGGATGTCTTTGTGTGCATCTTCTCTGGTTCTTCCCCATTTGGCTCCCACTTCTGCTTACCTCTGTCTTTACCCAGCACAAGGGTAGGGAATACAGTCTTCTTTTCTACTTCAAATTTTGCCGTCCAAGTCACTTAAGGAGTGATCCAAATCTTACTGAAATTAATGGAAAGATTCCTTCTATATGTCTGAGACCTGAGACAGGTCCATGTGAATTAAAGATACATGGAGAACAGGATGAGGAAATTTTCCCACTTCAAAATTCAGGAGAAAGTGTTTTCATTTAAAAAGTCTTTCCATCAAGATCCCACGAGGAACCGGCAGCCCAGGGTAACAGGCAGCTTTATTGAGTAGCACTCAATGAACATGGATAATGGCACCCTAACCATGGGCAGGTGTTCAGCCATGATTTCCAGCCAAATAAAGCCCCATTCTGTTTCACAGCAATGTGATAAGAGCTGTTATCAGAAGGCCAGTGTTAACTCCCTGAAACGAGCCCTTGGCTGCATCAGCAGTGGCCTTCTGCCCTCGGCTGTAACATCTTCATCAATGGCTCCTCAGCCTCTCTGGTCACAAGGCTCTTGCTAATTCTTCCACATCAAGGGGGTCAGAGTTAGGTCAACTACACTGTTTCAGCTGGTAGTTTGGCAGTTGCCTTGGCATATCTGCAGTATTCCAAGAAATCTCATGTGCCGTTCATTTGAAGTATTTTCTGTCCTTTCCTCCCCATCTGCCAACGTAGGTGCCTTATACATCAATGGGAGCCTGGACTTTGAAGCGAGTCACGAGTATTACCTGTCCATTGAGGGCACGAGGAAGGGCTCAGCCTCTCTCAGCGATGTGACCATGGTGGTGATCAACATCACTGACATTAATGACCACGCACCAGAGTTCATCCAAGATCCCTACTTCACTGACATTCGGGAGGATGCTGCCGTTGGAGAGGTCATCCTCACGGTACGACTGAGCCAGGCCAGCTGTCTTTGCCTCTTCTTTATTTGTGCCATGCAATAGTCACTCCTCTTGTGCTATGCAATAGTCACTTCTCTTTTCCTTGGACTCAGTGACCTCAGTGGGCTTGAGGCGTTCAGCAGCTAAGATTAAAGCATGACTTTAAAAAAGGATGATTGGCAGAATTCCTGAAACTCCACAGACATGGAGAACACTTTGCCTTATAAGACACCTTTAAGTGAAAATTAAGGGTGGGCTCAGGAGCTTTAAGAACATCCCAAGAAAACAAAATTGCCTGAAAAAGGACAATGCCCTTGTGACCTGGGGAAGGCAGAGGCTCCTCTGGGCAGAATAGCAGAGTTCAAGGTGATGTGGAGTTCCCTGTCCAGCCTGTTACCATCACAGGGGTGGTAAAGTCAGGAGAGAGACTAGGAGAAAGCTGAGGAAATTATATTTTCTTGAAAAAACTATTGGATGACACTTATTTGAACCACCTTCCTTTCCCCCTCCTCATTTGAGGCAAGCTCAGACCAGTACCCTTAAGTGACAAAGTGGTCCCATTTCTCCATGCCATGTCCTTTTTGGTCCAAGGGTCCTAGTGTTTTTTTTTTTTTTTTTTCTCCAAACAGGTGTCAGCTGATGATTTGGATGGGTCAATGAACAATCAGATCACGTACTCCATTGTGGAAGGGAACCCACTGGGACACTTTGCCATTCAACCCAAAAATGGGCAGATCAGCATTGCCAAGCATCTGGACAGGGAGGAGGTGAGTTCAGGAAAATGAGGATGGGAAGGCTGAAACAGATGTGCCCCAAAATACTGAGGGAGAAGAGCTTACTCAGCTACCTCCTGTTTTCTGAATTATTAACTCATAATATTGTAGGTAGAAGACAAGGCATTAATTTGTTTTGTAGACTCACAGATACTGCAGTAGGAGGGCTGGGCTTCAGGAAAGGCAGTATAGAGTCATCAAGTGGCTTGGATTGGAAGGGACTTTGAGGATCATCTAGTTCCAACCCCTTCCATGGGCAGGGACACCTTCCACAGCTGAGTTTTGGTTTGCCCCACTGGTACTTCAGGCTGGCTGGGTGAGAGTCAGCCCCAACTAATATTGGGATTTTGATTGTGGAAAGCAGCATAGTTGGGTTCTGCTTCTCTGCATTAGAGCATTAGAGAAAACAGGTGGGGGGGGGAGAAAGGTCACCTGGACAATCTCTCATTCAGAAAACAGCAGCAGCTTGTCTCAGCCTTCCAGAGTTCAGAAGCCTTTGGACAACACTCTGAGGCACATGGTAGAATTCTTGGGATGTCCTGCACAGGGACAGGAGCTGAACCTGGTTGGTCCCTTCCAGCTCAGTTTATTCTGTGATTCTGTGATTCTTAAGCCTCTGTTGACAGGTGTTTGCCCAACTTAGTTTCATCCATCTTTGCCAAGTTGTTTCTCTTTTCTGCAACTGTTGTGAGGCTGATTTAGTTTAGCAATGAGCTTTGAGTGAGATTTATGCATGGAGAACCTTAGCCAAAGGCAAAGCTGTTGTGGCCATGGTGCATGACCTTGAGCATTTCATCCAGCTGCAGCAGAATAAAATTGCAATGTGAAAAAGCCACCATTCTGCCATTTCTCCAAGTAATCCTGCACTACAAACCCTTCCAGATCCCCAGTTATTCGCTGACAGTTCGAGCCACAGACAACGGCCACCCTGCTCAGTTCAGTGATGTCCCTGTGCACGTCCACGTGTCTGATGTCAATGACAACCCTCCTCGCTTCTTCCAGCTCAACTACAGTGTGGTGGTGCAGGTAAGCCAGGAGAAGTTTGTTCTCCCAGTCCCTCTCATTGCACTGAGGAACTCATTCCTAGGCTGCTGTTGGAGCAAAGTGGGGAGACAGTGATGAATCACGTTGCTGCTTTGTGCTCTGTGTGTTCTAGGGCAGGGGTGGGATTTGTTTTCCTGTTCCTGATCCAGGAGCTCCTGGGGCACTGTGGGTTCCCCTGGGCCATTTCTCTTTGCTTATCTTCCTCCAATAGCATCTTTCCCCATTTCAGGAGAATGCTCCCGTGGGGACAAGTGTCCTGGAGCTGATTATGAGTGACAGAGACTCTCCAGAAAATGGACCACCATACTCGTTCCAGATCATCCAGGGCAATGATGGGAAAGCCTTTGAAGTCACCCAGAATGGTCTACTGGTGACATCGTCTGTCCTGAACAGAAGAATGAAAGAACAGTACCTATTGCAAGTTCAGGTAGAGCCTGTGTTACTGTCCTGGTGTCTGAATTCCCCAGCTAGCTCAAGTAGCAATAAAATGCGATTAGCATGGCCCAGCTGAATGAAAACATCTCTGGCTTTGAAGAAATCCAATCCAGGCACAAATTTTGCAGCTTGGAGCCAGCTCCAGAGCTCATTTCTCCACACAGTCTGCCCACAAGAAGCAGGGGCCCAGCTTCTGTGTTGATAAAATCAGATAATATGATCATGAACAATACTCTGTCAGCAGTTTCCTTAGACAGATGCTTTTCCCATAATCATTCTAGTGAATTCCAATTTAAAGTGAGACCTGGATCTGGTCCTGCAAGCTTTCTCTAATTATCCTTGTCATTTAAGAAGTGGTTTCAGTTCCTCTTCAAAAAGGATTTCTATTGTTGCAGAATGAATTCATTATTTTTCAACGTTATCAGTAGGGATAGTCCATTACAAACAAAAGGATAATAACATGTAAAGTACATACTTCTTCAGTAATGGCAGTTGTTGTAAAAGCTGGGTACTATTATATTACAAACCTCAACCTCTAACTGCTTAGCATTAGGGAGAAATTTATCCCATAATCTGATTATTCGCATTTTTCTGTTTGAGGTTCCTTGACTCAATGCTAGACAGACATTGTCAGAGGTGGGACAGGGGAAGGTGAGCGAATGTGTTGATATGTGTAACTGCTTTACATCTCTGTACGCTCAGTTAAGCGTGGAACCCCAAAGATGGGCAACATCACAGAAAGTTATTAACCCTCAGGAATTCAGAGGTGCCTCAGCTGCTGCTGAATGCACAGGGAAGTGAGCGTGGCCCCACCACTAGCAGAGGGCCTCAATCAGTCTCCATGCTGGAAGGGATGCTGCCCTTTCCCTAGGGCCTTCTCCATGCAGAGCTCCAACACTGCTGCCAATTTTCCCCATTCCTTCTTCACTCCCAGCCTGCTGCCTGAGAGCTTCCACTCACTGCTCCCTGAAAGGCACTCTCCTTTGCAAGACCTCACCAGTCAGGTGAGGTGACAGTAAGTCAGCGAGTGGCTGTGACAGATCCTGCTCTTTTCCTTGCCAGGTCTCTGACAGCGGCATCCCTCCCCTCTCCTCATCTGCATTTATAAATATCCAAGTGACTGAGCAGAGCCAATACGCCCCCTCGGCCCTTCCCCTGGAAATATTCATCACCACTAACGAGGAGGCCTTCCGAGGCGGCGTTCTGGGCAAGATCCACGCCACGGACCGGGACCCCCACGACACGCTGGTGTACACTTTGGTGGCACAGGTGCCCAAGGAGGGGCTTTTCTCTGTCGGGGCTGCAGACGGGAAGATCATTGCTGGGGACAAGCTCCCCCACGGCCACTACCTTCTGAACGTGACGGTGAGTGACGGAACGTTCACAGCCACCACGAGCGTCAGCGTCCACGTGTGGTGCTTCACGCAGGAGGCCTTGGACAAGGCAGTGGTGCTGCACTTCCGACACCTCTCCCCCGAGGAGTTTGTGGGGGACCACTGGCGCAACCTGCAGAGATTTCTGGGGAACATCCTTGTCACCCGGCGCCAGAACATCCACATGGCCAGCCTGCAGCCTGCAGCCACCTCTGATGGAGTGGATCTGCTCCTGGCTGTTGGGGAGCCACACGGCTCCTTGTACGAGCCGCGGGTGCTGGCCAGCAAGCTGACTGGCTCAGCTGGGGAGATGGACCAGCTGGTCGGGCTCCGGATGAAGAAAGCGATCCACGTGCCCTGTCACGGGTCAGACTGTGCCCACCGTGTCTGCAGGGAGACCATCCAGCTGGACCCAGGCATGATGTCCACGTACAGCACTGCCCGGCTCAGCGTCCTCACCCCACGGCACAGCTTGGAGCAGATCTGCTCCTGCAATGGTGAGCAGTCCTTCCCGGCAGTGTCTGACCCTATAAACATGGGCATGTTGTGTTCTCCTTCAGTACATTATAGAGCACCTGGATTTTCCATGGAATTGGGTTGCTCAGTGACCAACAGTTCTGCCCACAACTTGAAAGACTTTAGAGTCTGAAAGTTTCATATAGTCTCTTTTTTAAAATTGATCTCCTGTAGCATTTAATAACAGTGACATCTGTCTCTCTGATTGGGAAAAGTCACTCACACTTAGCAGGAAATGAAGGTCAGTGATCAGAATTTTTCATCTGTGATCTCATGTGTTGATCCTGGACATGGCAAAGCACAGGGTAACTGATAAATTTGAGGAAAGCCAAATAAAGTATATTTGTTATACTGGCTCTAGGATACTTCAAGGAATAATTGGAGGGAGCAGGGATCAGTAACACTAGGGCAGGAATGTAAGGGGATACCACAGAAGAATATCAAAACATACTAAAGGTTGTAGAAATTCAAGGGTGTTGTAGACCACCCTGAGGACACCTTGAAGGACAGAAATTGCCAGGCGGATATTTCAGGGTTGCTTCACAATTGAGTACATAGAAAAAATACTGGGAGCTCCCAGTGGGACTGTGGGAGATGCAATGCAGGGATCCATGGGTTGCTGTGGATGGGACTGCTCCTGGACAGTTGTGGCATCAGGCTAGCAAAAGAGGCAAGGCTTGATACAGTCCATAGCCTCAAAGTGCCACAAAGATGAGACCTTTCTTTCACTCTCCTTTCAGGAACAGCTGTGAGGTTTGGGGGCCACAGCTACATTTGGTACCAGCACTCCCAGGCTGGCTCCTGGCACATGCACTTTCGGCTCAAGACCCACCAGCATCACGCAGTCGTGTTCCACGCCAACGGGACCGACCGCGCCACTCTGGAGGTGGGTATGGCACTGCAGGGGGATTTCTCTCCACAGCTACAAAAACTTTACTCTCTCAGGGAAGGGAATCACAGAAAGAATATGCAAAATTATGTACCCTTAGTGATTCATGAAATATAAGACTTGGGAAGACCAAATGAGAGCCAAGCACAGTTTGGCAATTGCTGCAACCACAACTGGGAATCGTTCTCTACACATGTAAATGCATTTGTTGGTCTCTGGTATGACTTCTGGTGAAGTCATAAGACACCCATAGCAGGTCTACATCACCTTCATTCTTGTTTCTTCATTCCTCTCTTGCATCTCACCTCTCAGGACAAAGAATTTATCAGGTGGAGCTGTCTACAAACCAGTTTCTACTTTAGCAAGGGGCAAACTTTCTCCCATATCTCAAATTAAAGGTTCTTTACAATAATGGACAGAAAAGACAGAACAGGAATCCTAAGTTATATTTTTCACACACATACCCCTCTTTTTAATCACTTTCTTCAGATGATTTCACTATTTTAGACACCTGCAGAGACAGGAATATTTCATTCTGATCACTCTCTTCCCTTTGACTGAACACTGAACTTACCAAAGCATTCAAAGATCATCTCCCTCTTCCACTTTGGTAACAGAAGGAAAGCAGCAGATGACTAAAGAAAAGCTGTTTTATATATTCCTCATCGACTGAATTCAAACTAACTGGAGACTAAGATCACAGGACATGCTTTCCAGCTTACAGAGATTTGTCCTTGAGACTGATCTACACACTATAACCTACCTGGAAGTGTTCATCCTGTCCTTGGATTTCCCCATCCCTTCTCGTGGTTTCACAACCCCATCTTCCTGTTGTTCCATCTTTCCACAGTTACAAAAGACCCACACAGACAGGGAGCTGCACAGCAGCCAACCCCCACGCACATGCCTTCTGCACATATTTCAAGCTCCTGCTGCCACAGCCATCACTCCTGAAGAGCAGGAGCAGAGAAATACCATCCATGTGTCCTGTACCCATCTCTGAGAGTGACTTTAGGCTGAACTGTAAAGGGCCAGTGAGAAAAACCTCTCATGAAGGGTCTCAAGATTTCTACCTCACCTCTGGGAAGGAGAGTCACCAAAGAGCTCATCAGAAGGAATCCAGCACTTTAGGTGGTGCTCAGGGAGTACAGGATAGCAAGAAACTCCACTGATCCAGGCCAGCACAGGGAGTCAAGGGAAAAAAGGCTCATTATTGGTGGAGTTCAGTGAGCCCATGATCTCCTGTGCCCAAGCTTGTCTCCATAATCTTTTCAATAGGAAATATTCATAAAGCCTCCTCCATAAAAGTGCCTGTGAATCATTTATTTCCTGACTCACTTTATTAGCATTATCTTAGGGATAAAAAGGTTTCTACACCACCTGGCCTGATAAAATTGAAGGAATCCCTCAAGATTTTAAACTTTGTAGACTGAAGTAGACTCCAGATATGAGCCCAAGCCTTGAAAGGACCATAAGTGATAGTTTGTAGATTTGATGAAGAGGAAGAGCTCTCCCAAGAGCATGCATATCATCACTATTCCAGTCTCTAAGCTCTCCTGATGTTCAGAAATAGGTTGCAGGAAGAGGATGGCAGACCAGGCAAGCTGGGAAAGGCCTGGCAGTGTGTCAGTTCCTGCTCCAGGGAACCAAGTTCTCAGCTGTCTCCCAGCCCCAGAAATTGATAAACCAAATCTACAGACCCATCTGAAGAGAAATCATGTTCCTGCAGATGAAGTGAAGTGACAAAGTTCGCTGGT
The DNA here is from genome assembly GCA_013397555.1 of Urocynchramus pylzowi. Classification (NCBI taxonomy): domain Eukaryota; kingdom Metazoa; phylum Chordata; class Aves; order Passeriformes; family Fringillidae; genus Urocynchramus; species Urocynchramus pylzowi. The sequence continues at coordinate 1,550,961 of VZRH01008080.1, forward strand.
GTGCTTGCCAATTGTGCAAAGGGATTTACACACGTGTTGCCCTGAGGCCCTTCCATGCCCTGTGCCAGCCTGCTTCTTGTTCTTTCTTCCTTCAGCAGTTGCTCTCTCCTCCCACTGGTATTTATTTATACCATGGGCTTCTCTAAGAGTTAACTGTTGTCCTGCTCTGCTCCAGAGTAGCCCCTTCATATTGTGTGTGGGTTTCTCTAGAGTCAGTGTATGTCAGCCCATAATCATTCCTGCTTTTCTAACCCCTTCCAAGAATCAAACCCTCCTTGCTGTCTCTGATGTCCCCCATGGACATTTCTCCTGCCTGGGATGAATTGCTTGATGTTACACAGCAGGCTCTGCAGGTTTCCCACCAACACTTCATTCCATCTCTTTTCTCCTTTTCCATACGCTCTTGGCTTCTGTGAGAGAGAGGTTTTATCAACAAAGCACTGGGGAGACACAAGAGGTTTAACCCCGACTTCACCCTGAAACAACTTTTCCTTTCTCCATTCCTATATGACTTTTAAACATGAATCTTGGCCCAGAAATATGAATTTCTGATGTCCCAGTTTAATGCAGAGGACATGCTGTGGTTCACTTTTAGCAGCTCAATAGGTTGTCTCTCTCCAGTCTGGTGGAGATCAAGGATTGGATTGCAGCACATATCAGTAACTTTGGCCAGGTTTTCCAGCATGGGTACAACAGTAATTCCTTTCTCTGCCTCCCAAGTCCTGCTTTTTCCTCCAGAGAAAGCTGCCAGTGCTTCTCCTCAATAAGATTCTTTCACCACCCTCACCCCTGCCAAAGGGGCAACTGCTCCAGCACCTTCCCCACCACTAACGAGACAGTGAGAACAGAACAAAAGCCACGTGGCCCAGAACAAGAGTCCATCTGTGACTGGTGATGCACTTATGGACAGTCTGAATGCCAGGCTCTGATCAGGCTCAGGAAGGTGGGAGAAAGGGCAAGCAGCTGCAGCAGTATGATCCCAGGGCTCTGTTACATGGAAAGATGGGCTTCCCAGTTTGAGCATGCTGCTCAAAAGCTGCTGGGAAGGATCACGGGTGAAATTGTGCAGAGAGCTGAAGGAGTTCTGCAAAATAAAGGAGTTGTAGTCACTAATTGATCCAGGCATAGGTTAAAAAAGGTGAAAGGGGCTGCATTTGGTGCTTCTTGGAATCAGAAAATTGGGAGTAATCTCAACTATCAGTGTGAAGGCCAGGAGAGAGGGGAACAAGCAGCAGGAGAAATGTTGAAACCCTTCATGAAACAGCAGCCACCCGTGTCACAGCTAACTGTGAGTTCTGTGTTTCACAGATGGTTAATGGAGTGCCTCACCTTGGCTACAGCTGCCAGGGGAGCTCCTCTGGGAACCTCTCCTCCTCACGCTTCGTGAGCGACGGCGAGTGGCACTCGGTGTTCCTGGAGGTCAAGAACGCGTCCGTCCGCCTGCTCATCGACGGCCTGGGCAACGCCTCTCTGCAGCTGCCAGGGCCCTGTAGGATCCCCCAGGGCAGAAGAGACTTGATTTTTGGGGGCCTCCGGCAGTCTCTGCAGTCCCAAAGAGTGGCACAGGGGTTCAGGGGCTGCCTGGACGTGGTTGCAATCAACGGCAGAGAAGTGGTTCTCCTTCCAGGGAAGGGGCAGTCGAAGGAAGTCTTGGAGGAGGTGGGGATAAGGCAGTGCTGCTCCCCCAGCGGTGCCTGCAGCAGCAGCCCTTGCCTCAACAACGGGATGTGCTCCGAAACTCACGGAGGAGGTATGTGAACATCCCACACAGAGCTGTAGGAGAGCAGCAAGCAGTGAGGGGGGGAAAGATGCAACAGCTTTATTCACCCCTGTGGAGGGGCTGTTCCAGAGGGGAAGCAGAGATCCTCTATCCCAGGGGACCTCAAGTGACTCAGTGAGTGTGCAGGGTGCAGGGTGTGAGATCATCATCCTGGCTCTCACCAGTGGACCATGGGCCCAGAGGGCAGGAAGGTGTTTCTAAGGAGTGTGCATGACATAGGAGAGCAGAGTGTTGCCAAAAACTCAAATGCATATAGAGATTCCACCCACCCCTCTGCATCCTTTTTGCTTAAGGAGCTGTTAACAAGGCTGGAATCAGGCAAGATGGGATCATGTGGTGATGGTATCTGGGCAGAAACAAGCCAAGATCTTGGTCTCTTCCCACTGCAGTGAGCGACTCCCCAGGGCTATGCAAAGGGATATGGGAAAACAGTAAGCTCAAATCCAAGAGTCCCAGGCTAATGTGGGGTGCACACACCCAAAAGAGGTTTGATACATGCTCTGCCCTAGGCAGTGTCCCTGCTGCCCTGTTCCTGCCGTCAGAGGGGCTCCTTGCAGTGAGCTGTATCACAGGGACAGGGGCTGTGAGCAGAGCAGCTGCTCCCAGTGGTGTCCACCCGTGTGTCACTGCCCTACAACTCGTTGTAGCTGCCAGCACAGCAGGGCTGCACCCCCTAACACCCCTCTATGAGATGGGTACTGCTGTGCCTCGGCCCCTCTGAGGGGCACTAGAGTGCTTCCCACGCTGCTGCGTGGGGCAGAAGCTGCTCCTCAGCTCTTTGGGGCCCTTGCCAAAGCACACCCTGCCCGGCGAGCAAGTGAGGACAGAGGAGGCACCACCTTCTCCTGCCCTGCCCGCTGCCTCTGGGAACAAGATTCCCAGCCCTGTCGACTCAGCAGCTGCCTGGTTCAGGTGAACTTGTTTGACACCAGGTGTAAATGTACAGAACAGTTAGTCTGGCTGGCAGTCACACCTCAGCCTTCAGACCCTCTGCACAGAAAACCTCTTTGGCTGGGCTGGAAGGGGCTCAAAGCCCACGAGGGGAAAACACATCTCTGCTCTAAGTCAAGGCATCCCCTGCTTTCATTGCAGAAAGAATACAGTGGGAAGGGGAGGTGAAAAATCACTCCCTCAGTATCACCTAATGATCATCCAGCGCCCTTCCCATAGTTTCCTTCCAGGATGAACAATGTCTCCTGCAAATGGCCCAGCTGACCAGGAAAGAGCCTGTGAGACATGGCCCAGGCAGGACACTGCTGCAGGGAAGGCATTGCCCAAGGGATGTTTATTTGTGAGGTTATCCTGTTCCCTGAGTGCCATGGGCTCTGTCCTGGGGACCCTGGGCAGGCAGCACGAGCTCATGCAGAGCTGTGCCCAGGGATCTCAGGCGTGGGATTGCAGCACAGGCAGGGACTCGCCTGTGGGAGCGAGCCCGGGGAACCACGTGGCTGTGTGAGAACACAACTGTGGGGAGAGGACCCAGGCCAGCCCAGCACCACCCCAACCACAGCGCTCAGGACCACAAACACAAGTGAGCCCCACATCCAGGACATGTGTTTGGGCACACACAGCCCTGTGGGCAATGTCCAGCACCTGCTGTGCCAGTGTCAGCACGTCCTTCTGGTACAGCCACTGACACACATGTGGGAACAGGCCCAGGTTGTTTGCCCCGTGCTCTAAAGCAGGGTTGTTCAACTTGTGAATGAGGAGCAAAGACTTTTCAAGTGTGCTGCAAGGTGGAAACTCTGAATTTCCTGCACAACAGCACCAGCCAGGTGACAAGCAGGAGCTCAGCACAGCCAGGGACATTCCCATGCTTAGGGCTATGCTAAACAGCAGCCAAAAAAACAAACAGCAGGAGCCCCCTCCGAGTCCCTGGCTGTGCTGGGTTTCTCTCTGCCTGTGAGCAGACATCTCCTGTAAGCAGGAGAAACTGGGCATGTTGAGACAGGCACTTCATACCACGAGAACTCGCAGGACCAAAGACTCCTGAGAACAACAAATTACAGGGGATTGCACTGAACAGAGTCAGAAACTGTGAATCAGCCAGCCAAGTTCCCCTTCCTTTATCCCAGATTTGTCCCTCAGCTTCTCCATGCAATAAAGCTATGCCCTGACTGCATCTCTGATCTGCGTCAGGAGAGGACAGGCTTTACTTGTTGCTCAAACAGCTCCCTAGTGCCACTGTGTTGCCCCAGAATGGCCACCTAGCCTCCAGCAACCATGCCAGGTCCTGTAATGAACCCACCAGGCCTCCAGGAATGGCCTGGGTGTCCCACAGCACCTGCTGCAGCAGCAAATTCCTGTGCTTGGGTAGCTGTGCGAGCCCCCTGTGGGGGCCATCAGCACCAGGCCCTGCTCCTCCCTGTTCTTGCCCATTTTTCCACACGGATATGTTCACTCTCACCCTCTCCAGGTTACACCTGCATCTGCCCCGGGCTGTTCTCTGGTGAGCACTGTGAGCTTGGGGACAGTCCCTGCGAGTCCAAGCCCTGCCTGCATGGGGGAACCTGCATCCTCTCGGCCACCGGCTACTCCTGCCACTGCCCTGACTGGTACCTGGGCGAAAGGTAAGGCCTGGGGGGGCTTTGGGACATCCCATGATGGGCTGAAAACATGAGCATTGCACGTTCCTGGAGCTCACCAGAACGTGAGTTCAATCCACACACTCTGGGATTAATTGCAAACTGCAGGCAGCTGAGCATTGCAGCCGGGAGGTGTTGGAGGGCAGAGCTGAGCAGAGCAGGACACAAATAACTCTGCCATCGTGTGGCCGTTGCCCCTCTGAGCAGGAGGGGAATCAGAAACATCTCCTCTGCTTACAGGTGCTTTGGTGCCTGCAGGTGCTGTGGGGCAGTGCAAAGCCTCTCCTTGCTGGGAGAGTCTCTCCCCACACTGCTGCTCCCTGTGGGGGAACTCAGGAGCTGAGCTCAGCAGTAATGGGAACTCCTTGGCTGTGGTGGGGGGAGCTCAGCTGTGAAGGGGGGCCTGGCAGCAGGCTACAGGCAGACACTGTCCTGGGTGGCAGGAGGGTGCCCTGAGGCTGGGGGAACCTGCCTGGCAGAGCTGTGAGGTGCCCCCTGCTTCAGTAGCCTGAACAGCCATCCTGCAGGGTGCTAAAGGGATTGCTTCTATCTGGGACCAGCTCTACGGGGTTCATGCAAAAGAAATCTCTGTCCCAGCTCACAGCTGTGATTCATCCAATTCAAATCCCAGCTCAAGACAGTGGCATTACCACCCCAGCCCAGCAGCCCCTCCAAGACCCCCACCTTGCCTCCAGCCCAGCCTGGTCAGAGATTCCCAGCGCAGGCTCAAACAGCATCGCACCCAGTTCATCCTTTTGCCTTGCCCATTTACCCAGGATGGACACTGGTCCCATGGATCAAGGCAAAGGCAGAAATTATCTGTTCAGCTCTTGGAATGAGAGCCTGTAGCTGAGCATTAGATGGCAGTGTAATACCTGACATCAGCCAGAGCCTGTGGGTGCATGTCACACACACCAGCTCGCACATCCTAAACCACTGACTACAGCAAGAGCAGTGCAAACCTGACAGAGTTTGTTCAGTAAGGAGAACAAAAAAAAAAGGGAAGGAAGGCCACTAAAGCACTGTATATTCCCCCCATCATGGGGAAGTCATTGCTGTTGGAAGGAAAGGTCCCCTGTACTGTTGGCAAACATTTAGGTTGTATTTGGGGTGGAGCAGGATAGATAATCAGAAATTCCATTGCAGTTCTGCAGATGCTCCATAAAATGTTAAAAAGCCTCTCCAGCAAGGGTGTCCATTCCCCACCTCACGTGGTAGTCTTTTCCCAAATGTTTGCTGCAACCTGCAGACATCCACAGACCATCCAGGGGCTCCAGAGGACATGGCAGAGCTTGGAGGAAAAAAAAAACTTCATAAGAGGTTAACACACCTCACACTGACCCTGGGCTTCCTAATTTAACAGGATGGGAGCATCTCTCTATGCAGTGTTAGCCAAACACTCCTCTGAGGCAGAAAGCCCCCCATTTTAATTTGGGCACACAACTGAAAAAAGGGACCACCTTGTAAAACATGGTCTCTTGAGAAGCATCATTTTATACTCAAGGATCTTCTGCCAGGATAAGCAGGTAGCAAGAATCCATCAAGGGAAGGAGAGCAGACCAGGACAGAGCATCTTTGGGTGGTGTAAGCCAGAGCCTGACCAGGATGAGACAGTTCTGGTGCCTCCCAGCCTGACAGGGGTTGTCTCCATCCCTTTCTCCCCACAGGTGCGAGAAGTTGGCAGAGGAGTGCCAAGACAACCCGTGCCGCAATGCCGGGCGCTGCGTGAGCAGCCAGGGCTCCGTGCACTGCATCTGCCCCTCGGATTACCAGGGGGCCTACTGCACCCAGCCCATCATCACCCCCGCCATCGTGCCCACGCAGTGGGCGCTGGGCCCCGAGGAGATCGCGGAGATCGCGGCCGGCGTGCTGGGGGCGGCCATCCTGGCCGCGGCCTTCGTGCTCGTCCGCAAGCGCTGCCGCCGCCGCGCCAAGGCGCACAAGCCGGTGGCCCGCGAGGACCCCGACCTGCTCTCCAAGAGCGAGTTCTCCAAGAGCGTGGGCGTGGGCACCCAGCCCATGCCCCCCATCGAGCTCAACATCCTCAGCGACGCGGCGCACAACAACCTGGACCGGGCCACGCCGGAGCAGCGCAAAGCCGCCGGCACCCCTGAGTTCGTCACCTTCAACTCGGCCAACGCCCCGAAGCACCGGGGCACCATCGTGTGCAGCGTGGCCCCCAACCTGCCCCCCGCTGCACCCCCGTCCAACTCCGACAACGAGTCCTTCATCAAGTGCACCTGGGCCAGGGAGGAGATGGGTCAGTAGCCACGGCTTTTTCTTGCTCTTACACAGCCCTCTTTCCCTTGGGAAGGGGATCTGAGGTTTGCAAACATGAAGGACAAATGGTGTTGGCTAAAGCAAAGCAAAGTAGGGGCAAATGCTGCCCCAGCCCTGCTATGGGGCCTTCATTGGCTCTTCACTCTTGGTTCACCACTACATCCCAGTTTTCTGCTTTAACCTGCTTGGTTTTGTACACAATCAGCTGGGAAACCATTAATGCACAGCAGGCTGTGATCCTGGGTCAAAAAATCCTGTAAAAGAGAAAAACTGGAATAAAAAATTCAGATCCTAAAAGTCAGTAGTTTTAGTGAAGACATTTGCATCAGTGCTCCTGGACAGAGGGATCACGTTCTCAGGGGAAACACCTTGAATGGCTCTGGACAGCAAGGTTACCCATGCAGGAGTTCCTCACAAGAGTAACGTAAGGGAAAGGGAGAGATCCAGGGCATCACTGCCCCAGTCCCTTCATAACACGAGTTTCTTGCATCCATACATAATGATGAAGTGTGTCTTTTGGGTGTTGGAGTAGTGGATATCTGTAGGCTGGTGGGGACACTGCCTCTGCACAGCCAGGGGTGATCTTAGGTCCCCACAATTCCCAAATTAGCAGCTACACCTCCCCTATCCCTACATCTCCTCTCCTCCCTAGTCTGCCACATCTCCTGCAGGCTCAGAGCCTACAGAGGGAATGGGCAGGAGGACAAGAGAGAGGCAACAGCCATTAGAGCTGCAGCTAACACGACTTTCTTTTGTTCCAGTCTACCCAGCAGAAACCACCTACTGGCCGCCCCGGTACCTTTCATCAGATGTCCAGGAATATTCCCACTACGAGATCATCCAGGGCCCCCCTGCCTCCTCCTCTCACCCTCCTCTGCCGCCGCCGCCCCCTCCCCCAGCAGACGCGGAGCCCATCGCTCTCTACGGGGGCTTCCCCTTCCCGCTGGACCAGAGCAACAAGCGAGCCCCCATCCCACCCCGCTACAGCAACCAGAACCTGGAGGACTTCCTGCCGCTGGGCCCCGTGGACGTGGGAGCATCCCAGTGCCAGAACGAGTACACGGCCATCAGCTACTACCCAGCGCAGCTGGTGCAGGGCGAGGGGGTCCCGTTCCAGCCCGAGCCGGGCTACAAGAGGGTCAGCATGCGGCTGAGCGTGGCCCAGCCCTCCTACGCCGACTGCGAGCTGGGCCACCAGCCCAGCATCCGAGCCCAGCCCCTGCCACCGCCCAACTATGAGGGCTCCGACATGGTGGAGAGTGACTACGGCAGCTGCGAGGAGGTGATGTTCTAGCGGGGCTTGCTCGTGGGATGAGGAGAGAAGCACATTTCCACGCAGAACAGAGTGCAGGGGGCTGGCACACGCTGCTGAAGGGAGGCTTGTGTGTGTCCCCCTCAGCTTGCAGCGTGCCCCCCTGAATGGCTGGGTTGTAATTTTGGCTGGGTCTTTCCCCTCGCTGCCATCCACGGTGCTCCTGCTGCAAATGGAGGGGAAATGCTCCAGCCACTGCTGGGACACGGAGGATGCTCCTGGGATGCCAATGACTAACCTGCCTCCTCACCGAGGGGACTGCCTCCAACACCATGTAGGACCACAGCATGCTACCTCCTCCCACCCCAGGCTTCCTGGCCACAGGGAGGATGAGGGGGAGGAGGAGGGCAAGCACTGCAGGTATGGCAGCAGTCATGGTGGAGAAAGGTGTGAAGGGATTAGCAATGCACAGCCTGGCAGTGCCCCATGTGGGGTACAGAGGCTCCCTGCTCCCAGCTCTGGCTCCAAGGGCTTGCATCAAGCCAACAGTTTGTTCATGGAATGGATCAGCTGGTGCAAACCCTCTTTGTGTCTGCTCCCTGACACTGGGAGAGAGAAGAGGGAATGAAGCTGGTCCCACCAGCACATCCCTGACTGGCTAACAGAAGTCCAAGGGAAAAAAAAAAAAAAAAAAAAAAGGAAAAAAAAAGTCAATTTCTGTAGAAAAACTAAGCAACAAGGTTTGTTACAGCAGGAACTGCCCATAGACTCAAACCAGGCTGCCCAGCTGGGCTGTGTGCACACAAGTAAGGGGGACCCTGCCCCGAGGATTGTGTGCTCAGCCTTGTCCCCATGGCTGTCACAGTCCCCCACTGATGCAGCTGTACAACCCCGAGCTGTATCCCAGACTGGCCAGCACTGCCTGGAATGTGTGACCAGAGAGGGGCACCGAGGCTACTGAGCATGGGTTTGCCTGTTTGTCCTTGTGCTTGGACATGTATCGTTTCTTTGTGAGAGGTTTTCTTTGGTTGGTTGTTTGATGTAACTTTTTTTGTTGTTGAATTTTTGGAAAGTATTAAAAGAGTTTGGATTTTTTTACTATTACGATTTTATTCAGTATCTCAGGGATTCTCTTGTAAATGAATAGGGCATCCTTGCCTAGCTCTAGCCAAGGGAATAACAGCTTCGTTTGGGCACCAAAAGCTTTCAGAGAAGTACCAAGACAGCAAGTTAAACCCTTTTTTGAGGATCCTGTAAATGCCAGAGGGATGAGGCAGACACACCCACAGTACCCTGTCTTGCTTTGGGAAACCATAAACCTCCTGTATCTCTTAGCTCAGGAGTAAAGGGATTGAAAGGACCCTAATGGAAGCCTTTGATTTGCATCCCAAACAAACACCACCTGTTTTACCTCTCAAAGCTCTCATGCACTTCCACAAAACTTTTTCACCAGTTCTGCTCAGCAGAAAGCAGTCCCTGCCTAGATTAGACCTATTTTATCTAGATGGTTTTATTCTGCTTGGTAAGTCCCTCTGAACATCATCCTAAATATAGTGCATTTCTGTACTTTGAGGACATTTAATTTTGAGGTGTCTCAGCAACAGGCACCACTTTTGCCCGTAGGGAAAACACAAATTATTCTACCCAGCAGCAGAAGCAGCACAAATAACAGTGATTTTTCCTTCAGACTTTTTAACTCCCCAGGGTTGCTTTGGCCAGTGGTCACAACACAGTGAAGGGCAAAGGCAGCTTGAGATGAAGCTCCTGTAAGTGACACCTGGGAAGGAGCAGCCTCAGCAAAGCCATTTCTTGGGATGGGGACAACCCTGCAATGCTCAACCCTAAGAAAGGATGGCTGTGGATCCCACCCCAGTGACTCTCCAGAATACCCTGAGGCACCAGGAGTGCTGTGCTCAGCTGTCCCTCCTGCCCTGTCATTCAGGTGACCTCAGATCCACAGTCCCCATCAGCCTGCAAAAGCCTCCTAGTTTAAGAAAAAAAATCTGCCAGAGTTTCTAAAGATGAACTTTTTATAGCACTGATTTCCCAACAGCCCTCTAATGACACACTGCAATGGCATGAATTATTCAGCAGTGAGGATAAGCTGAGCTGCAGCAGTGCTGGCAGTCTCCCAGCGTGGGCTGACTTTTGCTCCTTTGATCTCTAGGGCAGATCTGCAGCAGCTCAGCATCCCCCATCTTTTTTCACATGCCAGGCTCTTTTTTTCAGCTGCAGCCCCACTTTTGGCATAAATAGGGAGATGAGAAACCAAGGCCTAGCTTTGGTGAGGCAGAAAAAAACTCAACCCTACAAGCCCATAAGCTCTGCCCACAACCTACTTGCACAAATGAGGTCAAAAGAAAAATTAAATTTTCCAAGCAGCAAAGCTGGAACACTTTTATTTGAAACACTCACTAGGAGGGGAAATCTCATCCTGTGCTGTGTGGGGGTGGGAGCAGCACAGGATGAGATCCTGAGTGCCTGCTGAGCTCCACATCTCCTGCTCTCACTTCTTTTGGAAGAAAAATCCACACTTCACACTCCCAAAGCCTTTACACATAAAAAATAGATCATATTTATTGATTAAAGTAAGATACATGATTCGGGTGCAGCACCAGCTCCCCTGCTGGGCAGGTACCTGAGCTGTACACTGACAATATCCATAGGCACAAGACATGACCACTGCTATATTTACACAGACAAGTTCCTTGGTTACTGAGCAGCCTACGATACACAAGTGTCAAGTTTTCGTGTCCGTGGGGTCCTGCACCAGCTCCCCCTGGCTCAGCAGAGCCCCTCACACCACATGTGCCACCAGCACAACTCACCCCATCTTCAAACACCCCTGCTCACCCCAATAAAAGGGAAGAGCTGCAAAACCCATTTAATGCTTCTGTGATATCCCAGCCCCCTTGGAAATGAGGTGCTCACTGCTACTTGCAAAGTGAGTTTGGATGCCCAGTGCCAGGCCGGGGACATGCCTTGGCACACAGCTGTCCCTAAAATGTGGCCAGCCTTCTTAGAGTGCACTACTAGCAGGGCAAGGGGAAGCATCACACATCCCCTGCTCCTCACAGCACTCCCTCCTCTGCTTGACAATTCTGACTCAAACCCAACCCCAAGGGCCACGCTGGGGTCAGTACACAGAGATGGACATGAATATTGCACTTGTCCCGCCTGTGTCATGCCCTGGAGTCCCTTCCCAGCCCTGGGTGCTTCCTCTCTATCCCCATGGTGCCCTCCAGAGGGAGGATTTGAGTTATTAAAGCTTTGCTCTGCTCCTGACCAAGCCATGCTGGTCATGCCAAAACCTTCCCCAGCACAGCCTTGGACGAGACAAGGCGAGCCCCAAGAGATGCAGGGAGCATAAGAGGGGCTGGAAAGGGGCAGAGACGTGGCACAGACCCACCCCACACCTGGCCAGGGGTCCACATACCGGCGTGTGGCACCCAGAACTGCCAGCAAAGGGGCACAGTGCAGACACAAGCAGCACCCAGGGAGAGGCAGGCTGCAGGGACACTGCTCCACACAGCCTTCCCCTCACAGAACCCGGTCAAACACCGAAAAGAACCACAAACCTCACCCTCCACCAAAGATGGGAACACAGCCCACTGCTGCTGTACTCAGCCTCCTTTCCCACCACCAGCAGCCTTTGCCCACCCCCAGGGAGACATGGCTGCAATGGTATGGGGGATGAAGGCTCTCCAGAGAGAGCTGGCATTTGGAAGATGCTGTGTTAGCAGGCAGGAGTTCGACCTGTCCTGTGGAGGATGCATTTGCTCCCTTGTTTTAAAAAAAAAGAAATCCAGTAGAAAGTCAAGGAAACTCTCTAGGGAGGAAGCTGGGCTCTCAGAGAAAGGAAAGCAGCAGCGCCACAGAACCATCCCCAGCAGGCATGCACCAGCCACGACAAAAGAAGCAACAGGAGCACAGGGACAGGTGCCAGGGAGCTGCATCCTACAGGAGCAGAGGAACTGGGCGGATGCAGAGGATACAGAGGGAGTGCAACCAGGAGAGGAAGGGTTAAAAACAGAAATATTACGGAGTTTTTGTGTGTGATTTGACATTCAGTATCAGCCTGCAGACGCAGGCAGAGCGTGCCAGGGCCAGCTCAGGCACTGTAAACACGGTGATGTATTCTTGTGGCATGTGGGCAGCATGTGGTGACCCCTGGGGACACCCCATCCCACCCAAAGGGGACCAGCTCAGCCCCTTGTTATGGCAGAACCTGTTTGCTCCCCACACGCCTTGGTTCTGTAAAGCTTCTGAAAGCCAAGCATTGGGTTGTGCGCTGGATGGGGATAAAGAAGTGTCACTACTGAAAGTGTGGACCAAGGGTCAGCAAACCCTCCCCAGGCCAGGGAGATGCCATGCCCAGTGCCCAGCTCCAGGGCCTGCTCAGACTTCCTGCTCAAGGCAGCTGGAAACAGAGCTGAAGCACTGCAGGAGCCATGCCCACAGATGGGGATCCCACAGAGAGAGCTATGGGCCCCAGCACACTCCACACCTCAGGCTCTGCCCACCCTCCCCACAAGGCCGAGGTGAGGAGGGAGCCCCACGCTCTCCAGCCTGAGCTGAGGTTTGTCTGTTGCTGTAAAAATAAAGTGCTCAGGGAAAAAAAAAAAATCAAACTGGCACAAAAAAGAGTAGTCCCTGTTCCCCACCCTGACTGAAGGGACAGGGGAAATACGGAAAGGTTGGGATTTAAAAAAATAATAAAATAAAATAAAATCTACATCCCTGGGATTCCTCACCTCTCAGAGTGCCTATTTACAGAGGAACTGTTTTGCTCTACCACCTGCCCTAAGCGCCCCCAGGGAAGGCACTGCCCCAGCCTGGACCCCACCTTCCAGACGGAGCCCAGGGCAGGACCGTGCTGCAGCCGGGCGGCCGCGGTGCCGGGCAGCCCCGTCCCCTCACGCACCGAACCCACCACGCTTCCCAAGAGGAGAGGGGAGGCCGCTCCCAGGAGAGCAGTGCCCGCTGTCCATGCACCCCCAGCTCGGCATCCAGAGGGGCCACAGGGCGAGGGGATGGTCACTGCACCAGGACAGTGGTGGCGTTCACTACGGTGGCCGCGGGTGCCACCAGCTCCACCAGCGCCTCGTACGTGCCCACCACGAAGCCCACGAAGCCGAAGAGGCTGATGGCGATGTCCTTGGCAATGACCAGGGGGTGCATACCCTCGGAGTAGTAGGTGGCAATCTCCAGCAGCGGGGGGAAGATGAGAGCCAGGGCGCTGCTGCTGATGGAGCCCACCAGGGAGATGACGAGGTCCAGGCGCGGGATGAGGATGGCCAGCACGCCTGCAGAAAGAACGGACACGACATCGGTGCTGCCACCTCCCAGACGGCAGAGAGGCTCCTCCCCGTGTCACAGCTAGCAAAACCCCACCCAGGGATGCCACTGGCTGACACCTCTGCCCTCCTCCCTGACAGAAGACAAGGCTACGCATTTTTCCGGCGACTCCTCCCCAAGAAGCAATTAAGCTGTTAAATTAACAAGCCTTTTTGTCGCCCTGGGCGCCACCAGAGCGAGCTGCAGGGCTAAGCAGGATGGGTGCCGCCGGCTGCCAGCATTCCCGACCCTCCTGTGTGAGCCAGCACTCCTGCTCCCCACACCTGGGGAGCCATAAAGCCTCAGAAACCCCATAAAAGCAGGAGAAGGGAAGAAAAAGGCATCTCCCCCCACCCCAAATCAATCCGTGTGGTTTGCGTGTGTTTAGAGCTGCTCCAGCAGCAGCACGCCCACGGCACAGCCCGGGGGAGAACATTTGTTAGGACTCATTTGTTAGGTGAAAACTGCAGCCAAGGAAAATCCCCCTGGGAGACTCCTGACAGCTTGAGCTTAGCAGTGTGAGCTTTGGGATATTCCTGCTCCTCCTCCTGCATGGCACCAGAGGGGACAGAGGGATGGCACCAGAGCTCTGCACAAGAAAAAACCCCTGCAAGGAAAGCAGACTTCAGTGCTTAACCAGTGACCAAGAGAAATAAATTGGTTTATTGTTTTGAAAGCTTTTCTGCTTAGAAATAGGAGACACCTAGAACCATGGCAGGTGCAGCTCCTGTGCAGAAGGGACATCTCAGGCTCCTTACTGGAGGGATTTGTTCTTTCCCTGGCCATCAGCTACAGGCAAGAGAGGCTGTTGGAGCCTCCCTAAGCCAAAGATCACCCATGGAACTGCAGAAGAAGGAAAGCTTGGGAGACTGACTGTACCACCACTGCAACACTGCTGTCATCTGGATAAGCCTAGAGATAAACCATCCCTTCACCAAGGGAAACAACAACAAAGGTCCTGAGCCAGTTTATCCTGGTGCTCAGCCCTGAACAGAGCCAAAGGAATACTCTGCCAGGTGACTGCTGCAAGCAACATCCCTGCTCCAGCAGCCTCTGAGGAGAGCAGAGCAGCTCCCCCCCAACAGCATCCTCAGCCCACCCCACACTGCTCTTTGGACTCAAAAGTAAACAAAATTATTAACTCCCCTCTAAAACAAGCAGATTTGAAGCACCAGCTGCAGTCCTCAGCCTCCGGGGAAACAGTCTGATTTCTGCAGGTATTAATTCAAAGGGGTTTTAAGCATGCTGGTTTTGAAGTTTAAGCTTGAAAGACACCCATACACCAGATTGCATCCTCTCTTTGGGAGCCAAAGCCCTGGTGGGGGCTTGTTGTGGAGCCACACAATCATCCAGTGAATATTCATGCAACCCCCCCCAATCTTTTATCCTCACTTTTATCCCCCCCTTACTTTTATCCTCAGCAGGAGCCAGAGATCCCTTACATGGAAGGGTGAGGGGAGGAGGTACAAAGGAACCTGCATCCTTCCACCAACACCTCTGCTGCCTCCCTACTCCCAAATAGGAGGGTAAGCTCATGCCTAAAGCCATCCCATCTCTCCAAGCCTTCACTTCCATGGCTTGGCACAGCCCAACACCCTCCAGGAGAGGCTCCAACCCCACAAGCAATTTCCAAGTTCACCCACAGCATGAGGGTGGCCAGAGCATATCACCAAGAATGGCAGGATTTCATCCCTGCACCCCTCTGAGGACATGAAGGCTTTAGGAACTCAGCACAGAGGAGATGGGCCTTGCCCACCTCTGCTGATGCAGCACTTCTGGCCTTTCATTAGTGGGAGCCAGAAACAGCAGCACCCTGCTGTCAGCCAGCTCCACCACCCCTGAGTTAGCACCACGCTCCTCTCAAACCCAAACCAAAGCCAGCTGGGATGCAGGGCCAGGTCCCTGATGCTCAGCTCTGGTGCATCAGCAGCATCAAGCCACGGAGCAAAGCTCCATTTCAGCAGGGGACGCCAGGGAGCTCAGTCAAGCATCTCAGCTGTGCTGACAACAGCAAGCATTTAGTCTTCAGGAATCAAAGCCAGCCAAAATCAGATACCACCTGATTTGCTCCACACCTTTCCCAAAGGTCCACCAGGCTCGAGCCAGGAGCCTGATCTACCAAAACCTCACTACAGGCACCACACACCATGAAGGGAAGGGAGCCTATGGGGCTGCTCCAGGCACACCTGCCCAGCAGCACACCAGAGCTCTGTTACAGGTCACCTACCCCTGTCAGCTGTCTCCTGCTGTGCTCTGCCCTGCAATGAGTGTGTGGGCACAAGAACACCCCATCCCTCACAGTCAGTGACTCCTTTGCAGTCGTGTTCCCATCACAGAGGCATGAGGAGCCTGGCTGCACACTGCCTACAGAAAACAGCCTCTAGGCTAGGCTGCCCTGGCACTGAACCCTGTGCTGGGTGTTCCATGCAAGCCCTGGTGGGACTCGACGTCCTGCAAAGCTGCCATCCCCAGGCTGGAGGTTCCATGAGGATCTGCCACTTCTAAACAATGCAGTTTACTACTCTGCCACTGAGAGGACTGGTCCCATACAGAGGGGGCATAGGACCACTGCTCCTGCTCTTTGCAGGCCACTTGACACACTGGTTTGTATTAGCCAGGCCCAGGGACTACCCTCTGTGAGGGCTTGAGCAGCAGGGCCAAAGGTACTGGGGTGAGGGGTGAAGGCTCAGTGGGAAGGAGATGCCACAACCTCATAGGGAAAACCAGACAAGGTGGTTTGTACTCACAGGTCACACAGACCAGGGCCACCCTGAGGAGCAGGTTGACCAGCCAGCCCCAGCGCTCCGACACCCGGGCCACGAGGGGAGGGATGATGATCTCGGCAGGCACGTAGAACTGCACGGCGTAGGTGAAGAAAATCCCAAAGGAAAAGAGCAGCTTGACAGCTTGGTACAGCCTGCAAAGGACAAGGACACAGTGAGACAGGCTCTTGCTCCAGCCTCTGCAACATCAACAGCAGAAAGCAGAAGGGGAATGCTCTGCAAGGACTTTAGTGAGCCAAGGGTCTCAACTCCTGAACACTCTTAGAAAATTAGGGGTGATGCTTTTAATTCACAGGGACCTTCACTGAGCAAGAGACATAAAGACATGTATCAGCTGCAGCCATGATTACACATTCCAGCTGCTGCTTGGCTTCCAAGGAGGGGGAAGAGGACAGCACTGCTGGGATAAATCTGGGCTTCCATGCACAGTGAACATCACAATGTTCCAAAAGGAAAGTGATGTGAACAGGCAACTCAGCCTCCTCCATCAAACAAAAAAGAGCAGCTATTTTTGGAATGCTGCATGATACATGTTTGGGGGGAAACGAATTAAAAGAGCAGTTTGAGCTGAGCAGAAGGAAGGCAGAGTGCAGACAGGCTGCAAACAGCACCTTGGGCTCACCCCAATTCAAATCTCATCAAGTCCCAGATCCTGCAGTGATACAGTGTGGCTGCAGGAGAGAGCCCATCAAAAGTGACCAAAAGAAAAAGCCTCTCCAAAAGAGAAGTAACACCTGGTTACCTCACATATGGTCCTAACCCTTCCCCAATTCAAATCATGCTAACCAAGCAGGAAACATGGGTCCTGGCCATACCACTTGGGTAAATATGGGGTGGATCCAAGCTGAGGAATGGAATCTGGCTCCTGCCTTCCCTCTACCTTCTTTGGGCCTGTGCCCTTCTGTATGGTGGGTCTCAGCATCCAACTTCTACAACAGCCTTAAATCAGAGAAATCCAAGTATTCCCATGCAAGACAGCTTTGAACACTAGTGGCAGAGTCTGGCAGAATCAAACATTTCCCACAGACAGAGTTAGGGATCACCTAAGTGAATGGAATGTTACACAAGTCCATGGGACCAGACCAGATGTATTCAAGGTTGCAGCCAACAGGAGCCTGAAGCCACCTTATCATCTTCAAAGAGCAGGGTGCTCAGGGAGAGGTCCTGCTGCCTTGGGAGAAGAATAATATCCACGTTCAAGAAGGATGAGGGAAGGTACAGGCTAATCAGCCTCACCTCAATCCCCAGAAGAATATGGGTTAAATCCTCCTGGTATCTATTTCCAGGCACATACTAGACAGTAAACAGCCAGCAGGGATTTGCCAAGGGGTAATCATGGAAATATCCTCATCAGTGACCTGGATGAGCTTTCAGTGACCCAGAGCACATTCTCATCAAATTCCAAGCAAGATCAAATTGAAGGAAATGGCTGACACAGCTTGCAGCAACAACATGATGTCACAAGCAAAGCTCAAGTGCAAACACGAAGTCCCACACATGGGAAGGGCTGGGGCCAGGAGAACAGGACCTGGGGTCTTGGGGGCAGCAGACTGAACATGAGCCAGTAGCAGGACCCTGCAGTGATGGAGGGCTGTGTTAGCAAAAGCACAGCCAGGTTAAGGACAGGGATCAAAGGATTATTTTCTTGTCTGGGGCCTGTGCATCTTGAGTATTGTGTCCAGGATACTCCAGGACATGACACTGACTTACTCTGCAGAGCAAGTTGAGTGCAAGCTACTAAAATGGTTGGGGCTGAAGCATGATGTCCAAAAAGAGGCTGCAAGCCCTGGGCTTGTTCAGCATGATGAGAAGATTAAAAGGGGATGTTATTAATGTCTTCAGCTGCCTAATAGGAGGACATGGAGGAGAGAGTAACAGGCTCTTCTTGGAGATGCACAGCAGAAGAACCAGGTGCAATGGGACAGAGCTGCATCTCCAAAGGATGGTTAAGGGCCAGAAGAAGGGCCTGGATTGGTAGGGAAGCACTGTCCTTACTGATACTCAACACTTAAACTGGCCCTTCTATGAGCAGGTGAGAGGACCCAGTGATCCCATGGTGTCCTCTCCAACCTGGATTACCCCGAGGTTCCAGAGGCAAACTGAACACAAAGTTATCTCCAGAGTCCAGAGTGCGCCCGTGCAGCCACACGTGTGCACAGGAGCCTTGAGCCACCGACCCACGGCTGGCATATCTTATCACTCTATTTCTAATAAAGGGATTCTATAAAAGCCATAAAGAGCTCCAGGGCAATCCAAGATTAATAGTTGTTATTAAAAAAAGTACAGAAGAAGGCTGTGTACCTGTCCTGCACAGGTCATGAACCATGATAACAAGATCAAAGGGCATTTTAAATAACAAGAAGAGGAAGCATTCAAGCATTACCTTTGATCCACAGAAAACACAGGCCCATGCAGGGCCTTGCAGAGGCACTCTGCCAACCACACCAACGCCTGCTTCAGCCACATTGCTAATGCCAGGCCATCCCAAAAGGCTGCAACAAGTGAAATACTCTCCTGGGACCAAAAGCTCTGTCATTAGCTTCAACTGGCCACATGCAACCCAACAGTTTCCCCCTCATTACAGCATTTCTTCACCCTTCACATAGTGCAGTGAGGCAACCCTTCCTAGGAGGCAAGGAGGGATTTCCGTACAGCAGCACCATATTTTGGACACTGTGGTTAGATCTGGGCACTGGGAACTGACACACTCCTCGTTTGAGGAAGCTGTGGTTTCAGAGAAACGAGACTGGAGAAGTCCTTAGTCACCCTGTAACTCAATGATTCCTGAAACACTCACCAAATCTGCAGCCAAGGAAGGCTGCAGCACCTCCACCACAATCCTTGCCTCGTCTCCCAGGCTGCAGGCAAACCCCATGACTTCTCACCCACAGCCCTTATGACCAGCTCCTATAGGCCAGCCTTTTACTGCCAAGAAGAAAACCCACAGGCGAGCCAGGATGGGCAAGACTTTCATTTCAGGAGCAAGTCTTCACCCAACACCTGTGGTTTAATCCACAGGAGTGGTAGTGAAGACTTTATCTCAACTATCACAGCCCTTACTTGAGATAACCCATTTCCAAGTCCAACATCCACTGCCAAGAGGCAGCATGCACAAACATTTAGGTGTCCTGCGTGACAAGTGACAAGGACCACAACACACCTTCCCTGCAGCTGCTCTGCCACATGCCCAAGCTTCCCCAGACACTGCTTCCAAAGGACTATTCTCTTCCCACTATCCAAAAAACCCTATGGCTACTTTTAGAAAACTAACTTTAGAATACTTCACTTTCAGAACAGTAGTTTACTTTAAGAAAAGACAGAAGGTGTGGATACTCCAGAAACATGGATTTGCACTCTTCTCTCTGTAGCCTAGCAGGTCATAGTAATCCCATTCTAAGGACCTAATGTAAGGGAATGTCATTCCTCAGGGCAAACAGACCTGAGATTCCCTGCAGAAGCCCCTTTGCAGCATTTCAGGTCAGCAGATGTCATTGCAGGCTGTGGCATGCAGAGCCCAAACACAATTTGCACAATTCAGTGATGTTCTGGTACAGCTGCATGGGGTTGTGTTCAGTATCTGCCAGCCAGTGCCCTGCTGAGCCCCAAAAAGATGCCACAAGGCTCCAAGAAAAAAACAAGAGCTGCACCTACCCAGGTAGGGACCACCAGGGACCCTGATGAAGCAGCCTGAGCTCCAAGAGCAGGCTCAGACACTCCAGCAACGAGCCTCTTCCAGCACATGCATCTGACAATCCTTGCCAAACTCCTTGAAGTTTGCCTATGGCACAGTCCCTCAAGCTTCCTCATGCTCACCCAGATTAGTTCCTGTAAGGAGTGAGGTCCCCCTCTCCCACCTGCCTATCTGGGCCCCTCATTCCACAGCCCCCAGTCCCTCCACTGCCCAGAGGGACTCACCAGCAGTTGGGCAGGTTGAGTGTTATGCTGGCCTGAATGTCTGTGCCAAAGCGCAGGTAGCCCAGGACACCCAGGCTGATGTACAGGATGGTGACAATGGTCATCCCCACGTAGAGGATGACTGGGAACTGACGGGGCTTCTTCATCTTGTTTTCCAGAGGCAGCACCTGGGAGAAGAGGAGCAGGAAGATGACAGAGCAGCAGGTTGCCCATTCCTCTATACCCCTCAGCCACAAAAAGCAGGAGGGGCAGCCCCATGGTCAAGCACAGCCCACCATGCCATGAGGATAGTCCCACATGGAGCCAGGAGAATCCAGCTTAAAAAAAAACTACACAGGAGATCTGATTTCTGTGCTCCCATTGGAGCATAACAATTCTCCAACAGATCACCCACACCCTTGTCTTAAAGATGGGACTTGCTCCCTGCCCTTGGCAGGAGCTGTGCCCAGTGCTGCGTCTTGGGGCAATGCCAACCACCCCTTATCTTGGGTGCGTTACGC
The DNA here is from genome assembly GCA_013397555.1 of Urocynchramus pylzowi. Lineage (NCBI taxonomy): Eukaryota > Metazoa > Chordata > Aves > Passeriformes > Fringillidae > Urocynchramus > Urocynchramus pylzowi. The sequence goes on from VZRH01008080.1 coordinate 1,571,393, forward strand.
TCTGCACCCCAAAACAGCACAGCCATGCCCACATTTTACACCATCCTATTTTCCCCAGCAAATTCTGAAAAGACCAAGACACACTATCCTCTGCTAGCAAGTTTGTCTGGACAAATTTCAACCAGGCAGGACAATAAAAAGAGCAAGGAGAGGTAATTCTCCCACCTCTATACCACTGACACTAAATATAGGCCTTCAGCAAACAATTTTATAGCTGTCCTTGGGTGGTGCTGATTTCAAGAAGAGAGACAATGGCAGATGTGGTGAGGAGGCAGGACAAGAAAAAGTTTTATTTGCTTCTTCACCTCCAAGTCATGCGAGAAAGAAAGCATTTGTGCCTCAGTGCTGGCAAGAACCCCCTGCCCAGGGCACAGCATTCAGTAAGCACTCCTCCTGTAACGGATTTGGCCCTCTCCAGCCCTGTGTTTACACAGCCAGCTTATATTAAGAGATGAAAACATTTTTTCCTCCTTTGAAGGGAGCTCCCGGAAACAACCCACAACATCTTAGGGAGTAATTAAGCTCTCCACCCACCCACCCAGCTTTTTTCACAGACACAGTTGGTCTATTTACAGCATCTTGCATGAGAGGCCCATTTGCATGGGCAGGCTGGGGCCCTGCAGCTGCCAAAGGGAGAGCTCTGTGCCCCCGCAGCAGGGTGGGAAGGGACGGATCACATCTTTTCATGCCACACTTTCTGGCCTCCCATTTAGGCAACTTCAGAATCCAGCCAGATAACAAGACTCAGGACAATTCTTCATCTGCAGGTCAGCCAGCAGAGCCCAAGGCAGAGGCCGGTGTGATTCCCGATCTACTGCCAGATAAAGCCACTTCTAAAGCAGCAACCATCCTCCTGAGGTTTGGAGCACGTGCTCCTCCAGCCTCAGATGGAAGCACCAGAGTTTGACCCAGGAGATAGCCTGGAGCTAAAGCTAACAGCATCATCCAGAATTTGGGCTACTGTCAGAGAAATTCAGCTGCAACTGCAGCTGCAAGGCAGAGCAGGTGCTGCAGCAAGTCCGAGCAGGGCTGAGCCTCCTGTGCAGCAGCCCCACTGCCACATGCCCAGACTTACCACGCCAATGCCTTCAAAAGCAAAGATTGCAGTGCCAAAGAACAGAGGGTAGGTCTTCCAGGCTGCTGCTAGAGGCAGGTTTCTGGGATCAGGAATATCCTGGAAAAAAGCCCATGCAGAGTTCAGACACAGGGGGGACAGGGAAGATCTGGCCTGTTCCCATCACTCCCTGTCACAGCCCCATGCTGCAGGGAAAGCCCTGCAGAGCAGAGGGAACCATCATGCCCACAGGAACAAGCAGTACCCCACAGAATCCAAATACCCCATTGCCAAGCTCCCTCCACCTGCCAAAACATGGGACAGCATAGAAATGAGAGAGGGGAGCCATACACACATACCCTGACGATGTACTGGTAGATCACAACAAGGCTGACAAGCATGGCCACGTTGGCCAGCATGGAGAAGATGGACAGGACCTTGAGGTTCTGGATAAAGGTGAGCAGCACCACGAAAGGCAGGATGGAAAGCATGTACAGGCGGGAGTCCATGGTGGGGGTCATCACCACCGTCCTGTTTGAGCTGCAGTCATTGGTGGTCCCGTTTGCAGCAGACACAACCTGGGGAAGCACAGGAAATCTTGGTGAACTCCATCACACAGGTCTAAAAGCCAAAGATCTTAGCAGCCCTTCCCAGGTGGGTCAGAGTACCCTAAGAGCTCATTTCAAAGACAGCTAGCTGATTAAAATCAAACCAACACGTGTTTTCAGATAGTTCTGAAGCAAATCCCTGTTATCTTGCAGGGGGCAGAGGTAGGACTGGCTATGGCACCTGATCCAGGACAGCAAATCCTGCCCAAGTCCAGGTACACTGAGCAGGAGGACTCAGCAGCCAGGCACACAGAGGGCAGAAAGCACAGGCTGCATGTCTGCACTGCCCACGAGGTCAGTTGAGAAGAGAGGAAAGAGGCACTAAGTGCTGTTTCCAAAGGTATCCTTTTCCTCTTGCTGCACCAAGTTCTTATCCAAGTCACACAGTTCTTCAGTTATCCAGCGCCCTGCTCACATGCAAGGACATCTGGAAACTACTGCTGACCCCCAAGTTCACTTTCTTCAAGACAAACCATTCTTTCCTTGGGGTCTTTCATTCCAAAGGCACTCCAGGCCATGTGCTCACTTCTAGAGGTAGCTCAGGCCAGGAGCCAGGTGGCTGAGCCATTCCTAGCAAGAGCATGGGCTCCCTGAATCACCAATACAACCATGACCAAGCTGGTTCAGGTACCAGGTCCTGTCCAGTCACTGCAGCAAAGAGCAGTCTGCAAACTGATTTAACCTGCTCCAGAGCAAGTCCTGCCCCAGAGGAGAGGCTGAAGGACTCTGTGTAAACCAGCATCCTCTTGGGAGAGGGCAGTGCAGGGCCACACACCCATGGGACAGTGCTGCTCAAGCCCCAGCCTGCCTTGCCTCTTCATGGCTTGCTCCAAAGCCATTTTCCAAACCAAAGCCCTGCCCAACACAGTGGCACCTTGCCCAAGGTACCACCTGCACCATGACACTCCACCTAACATGCTATTCCTCACCACAAAAAGAAACAAGCAACACTCCCCTCTCCCCACCCAAAAAAATTCCAAAACCAAAGCCAAGGGATTTCCCACCTGTGGCCTAAAAAACTGGTGTGGATTTGCAGGTTTTTGCAAATTTCCCCTGAGGCTTGAGACAGCCTTCATTTTTTGCTGTGAAGGGCTGAGGAGAAAGAAGCCCACCTTGAAGTGGGGCAGGGGGCTGTTCCCAGGGGTGGGGGCCAGCAGCAGCCTGGCCCCTGCACAAACCCTGGTCCCTCCTGCTCTCAGGGCTGGTGGATCACCAGTGTTGGCCCATTTACTCCTCCTGCCACCCCTCAATGGGAATCTCCTCAACTGCTGCTCCAGGAGCAGAGGATGAGTCTCACACTGGAGGGACCCTCCCTTGCTCCCCCGGAGCCCCCTCTGAAGTTGATGGCCATCACTGAAGACAGCTATGGTGGCAGTGACCAGACCTCTGCTGCAAGAGCACAGCAGGAGCACATGGGGAAAAAAGCTGAGCAGTGCCTGCAAGGCACTGAGCTGGTGGAGACTGGGAATGGGGACTCATTATTCCCAGTTTCTTACAGAACAGGAGCCAGCCAAGCGGTTCAGGGTTTCTGTTTATTTCCTCCTGAGGCCTGGCAGGAAGAAACTCTCTCTCTAAAGATGTAATTAAGCTTCAGAGCCACAGGATGAGGAAAGAAACTGGAATGCAAACAGATCCAAGGAAGGGAGAAGAGGTTCACAGCAGGTCCTGGGATCTACACCTTACCATCAATACCCATAAACCAATTAACTGAGGGGGACAGGATGGAAAATGCACAGTCCCCCTGCTTTCATCCCTTTCCTGTTGTTCCCTCACTAAGGATAGCCTCACTTTACCTGGGCAACACAGACACCTCCAGCACCTCTGCAAAATCACAGATATTCTCAGGAAAACCTGCTCTGTTTGAACAGAAAAACCAACCCTCCAAAGTATCTGAGCAGAGGAGTGGACTTTTCTGAGCAGCATATCCTACAGAGACCAGACCTTTGGGGGAAAACAGGGCACAGGACACAGGAGCTAAGAAAAACCCAAGCACCTTCACACCCTCTCACCTCCCCCCAGCTCATGAAGGAGGTGTAAGTCCAACCTGTTTCAGATTGTCTGCCAGAAAGACAAAGTACACACAGCAGAAACCCAGCTGGGTGATGATCAGGAAAAGTCCCACTATACGCCTGGAACGCAAAAGAAGAGCATTTGTCAGCCAGACCATACAGAAATAAGAGCCCACTTGGGTTGCCTTGGGTTGCACTTGCAGAGTGCAGCAATGCTGCTCTCCCCAAGGCTGGGGTGTACAGGTCAGAGCACACTCAGCTCACTGCTCTGTGATCAGGAGAGAGGACCTTCTCTCCACCCAACCTCACAGATCTCAGGCTCTCCAGTCTCCCCATCCCATCCCTTCCACAGGGTCAGGACCAGCCTCAGGAGAAAAACCCAAAAAGGAGACTTAGCATCTCCAGTATGCTGCTGAATTGTCAGAGCTGGAGACAACACTCCCTGGACACAGGAATAGGTGAATGCTCCCATCCCCTGATGGGCAGTGATCTGTGTGATGCAATGTGGGACACCCACAGGGCAGGGAGCAGCCACTGGACACATTCCATGTCTAGCAAGATGGGCCAGCACTGCAAGACCCTATTCACCCCTTTGTTATGCTGTGGAGACTTAGTTATCCCAGCATTTAGTGCAAGTCACATCTGGCTGGGGACAGTACTGGATCAAAGACCTCTGCACTACCCTCTGGGGGACACTGAGTACTCAGGGCAGGTGAGCCAAACAGCATTTTTTGTCACTTGTGCTTATCTACTGACACAGCTCAGTGATCAGAGACTCTTCTGTCCCAGCTGCAGCTGCATGCTAGGCTCAAAGACAAGTCCCTGCCTGGGGCAGGGGAGCAGTACCTTCCCCAGATGGCATGTGTCCTCAGGCAGGCGCTGGGAGTTGCCTCCAGCCCGTACATCACGGCACCTCCATAGTCCAGGAACTGCTTCTGGAACCTGTCCAGAGAAGGGAAAAGGATCATCACATCAGCCCTGTCTGCTAGCTCCCAAGGCAAATAGTGACATTAAAAGGAAAACAGCTCCTGTGAAAAATAAGAGCAGTCCCAACTGAGGCCTTGGCATGGGCAACTTGCTGCTGAAGGGCTTCAGAAAAACCCCAGGGCTTTTTGGGCAAGAGAGAAGAACTGTAGGAGTTGCAGGGCTGAGAAGGGGAATTGCTCCTTACCTGTTGCAGAAGTGATGGGCACATTTCACCAGGATGCCCATGCAGTGCACAGCCACGACTCCCATCACCAGCAGGCTCAGAGGACCCAGCTGCAGGGAAGAGAGAGGGAAGGCTGCACTCTGATGGCCAAAGGCAGAGCTGCACTGTGCCTTCTACTTCCAGACAAAACTCCACGGGCTGGGTGAGTGCAAACACTGCTGGAGGCTGAACCAGAGCTCTGGTGCAGCTCCCAGGAACCAGCCCCCCAGGACCAAATAACCTGACAGGGCCACGAACTTGGCAGGAATGATGCAAAAGAAGCAAGTTGGGGCAGTTTGGGTGTAGCAAAGCACTTCCAGGATTGTTTTCCAAACTATCTTGCACATCTCTACTATGCAGGTGATGAAGAGGTCATGGCCTGGACACAGGATCCTACCTGACCCCAGCAGAGGAAACCACAGGCCCAGCTCACACACTGAACTCCCCCACACCAGGCAGCAACAATGCAGGAGCAGCAGGAACAGTCTCGGCAGCGAAACAAAGCCACAGAGCTTGGGGTGCAAACATGTGCAAGTCACCAAACACTGAGAGGTGTCTGGGCAGGGACTCAAGCCCCAACACCCCCAACACTGGCTATGTGAGCTGCCCAGTGCCCCGGGGTCACTGTGCCCCACAAGCTCCAGCACAGCAGGGCTGAGCTGCCTTACCAGGATGCCAGCATTCTTCACAGCCAGAGGCAGCCCCAGCAGCCCCGTCCCAATATTCCCCTTCAGCAGATGGATCAGGGTCTGGTACCACCTGAGGGAGAGCAGATGCAGAGGTCACTGTCAGCAGGCGCCCACACCCAGCCCATGCACAGCTTATCCTGTTAAGGGTGCACAGCAGCTCTGAACTGCTGCAGGGAATGCATGTGGAGGTCATGATCCTGTCCCCTGAACCCAGCTCAGTCAGCTGGCACCGAGCTAGGTGTGCAAGCAATGACTGAACAAAAGAGATTGTGGATGGGTATTTGCAAAACCAACTTCATGGCAAAACCCAGCATAAGCACAGCCCAGCAACAAGGAGCTGCAAAAAAAGTCTCAGAGTTGAAGGGATCAGTCTCTGTCAGGCAAAGACAGCATCCTCTGCACACCTGGGCACAAGGAAGCCCACAGAACATGGCTGGCTCTGAATCTGGGCATGCTGTTTGCTTGCCAGAGTTCCTCATTGAATTAAGGTGGAATGAGAAAATATTGGGAAAAGAATCAATCACTGCCCACTGCCAGCAAGCCCAGCTTCACCAGAGAGCAAAGAGCCACACTGGGGCAGCTGCCCGCTTGGTGCCAGCACCCCACAGACACAGGACCACAGCTCTGCCCTCATCACCCTCGTGAGAACTCCCCATAAAACCAGAGTTCCACCATCCTCTAGCAAAGTCAGCAGGCAGCAGGGAGCCACCATGACCTCCTCCAGCCTCACCAGTGCCAGGCCAGCCCAGAAGGAGGGAAGCAGCACTCACGTTGTCCCATTGGTCTCCCCGAAGCGCTGGTAGGACTCGGGGTGGGCGAAGCCATTCATGCCGTCGGGAGGGCTCCCCTCAGGTGTCACATCTGTGGAACTGTAGTCATTGTAGTCCTCGCTGCGGAGGCGCCGGGTGGACATGGTCCCTGTGGGGGCAGTGGCATTAGGGGTGCCCAGCTCAACAGCCCCCTTCTCAGGCTCCTTGGGGTCAGCCATTGTGCAGAGACCGGCTCGCACTGCCAGAGCAAGGTCCCCTCCAGGGCTTTTATAGAGCCACATGCTCCCGCCCAAGCAATCACAGAGCTGGCATGTCCTAAGGTCAAAGGTGCATGGCACATTCCCACTGGCTCTTTCTCCAGGCTCGTGCCCGTGTTTTGGGCACACCCAGACAGAACGGGGTCAGGATCCTGCAGGCAGAGCCTGGATGTGACCCAATTCATGTCAGGCACGGGAGGAGCTGCGTACCCCTGCTCCAAGGGTGGTGAGTGTGACACCACAGGCAGTGAGGTAGGAGGGGACACGCTGGCACTGTGTCCCCTGCTCTGGCACTCAGGACTAGGGCTGTCAAGCGGATGGGCCAGGAAAGTGTAACTGCTTTTAACCTGCACACAGTGTGCTGCAAGGGAACAGCTTGCTCTTGCCAGGGAAGGGAAAGTTTCCTAACTTCTCTTTTTTTTTTTCCCTTTTTTTTTCCTTATTGAAGACTTTTTATTAAAGAGAATTTTTACAAAAATTTATTATACTCCCATCAGAGAGGAACACAGACCATGTGCTGACAGCAAAACACCTGCCCCAAAGGTTTCACAGCCAAGGAGGTGCCTATGGGAAAAAGGGGCTTCCCAGGATGAGTCACCTGCACAGCCTGGAGCTCTTGCTCCAACAGAAACTCCAACAGTGTCCAGCAAGCCAGAAGCACCAGCACAAGCCTCACCAAGGACACACACCTCATGCCTTTGTCTGGAAAACAGTCAGCTGGTTCAATTCCCACACATGCCACACCCAGTATCCCAAACACCCACTGGGAAGGAGCACCAGAGGCAGGGAAATTATGTGTAAGGCTCTTGCGCCACAGACTGGTGACCCAGTCCCTGCCCCACGGCTCCTCTGGGCTGTCATGCCCCAGGCACCACACCTGCCCCAGCAGTCCCAGTGCTCTCCCATCTCACTCCCCAACACTGGTAAAGAACTGGGAGCAAGAGGAAGCAGCAGAGAAATGTTACTACTGCAAAAAACTGTCTCGTTTCCTGCCAGAGCTCTTCATGAACCCACCAAGTCATGCAAGCGCCTGCCAGATGCAAGCTCAGCACAGCCCAACACATCTGGCTGTGCCAGGAATGCTCAGCCCGGGCTACCCACGAGCTGCTTCACCCCCAGAGCACCACTCTGCAAACCTGGCAAGCTGCAACCACTGGGAGGGACCAGCCTGGCAATCAGAAGGGTAGCAAGGAGCAAGGGTTTTTCCTCAGGTCTGGATGCTCCAGATCCCAGCTGCTCAGGAGCAGTTATCCAGGCCACAACAGCGGTGCTGTATTTCCTGCGGCACCGGGCAACACCAGCAGCAGGAAGCAGCAGCGTGTCCCATGGAGTAGCAGGCTCTGGAGCAGCAGTGAGGCTGGCTGGCTGGCAGGCAGGCACTCCAGAGCCAAAGGCAGCACATGCATCACTCCTGCCCAGCCTCCTCCCTCACAGCTGGGACACGTAATCGTGTCCTGAACCGGCTCTGCCGCAGGCAGGGCGATCCAGTGAGGCAGGGACCGGGAAGAGCGGCAGCAGGAGTTTACACAAGGAAAGCGTTAGAAGCTATTTGTCATTGCTGACAGGCCCCAGGGGCAGGACAGAAACCTGGGAGGCTCTGCCAAGCACCATGGGCTGGCAGAGGGCAAGGAGAGTGGGCAGAGGGGTGCAGGACTGGGTCGGGCATGGGTACCCTTCCCAAAGATGGCCCGCACAGCATCCAAAGTACCCAAAAACAGCGACTTTGAGATAAACACAACGTGCTGACATCACTCTGCCTGATCACTCCCTGTGGATTTTTTTCCCCTTTCAAGCAGGCCCATCTGCTTTCTGCTTTGAAGAGCCAGGGAAATGCATTCATCGTGACTTGTGTCTGGATTAAAGGTTGCGTAGCAGCAGGGAGCGAGCACTCTGCTCTCCTGCAACCAACAAGGAAAAGCTGCAAAACTTGTCTCATCCACATGACAAACATTTAAAACCAACGCAAAACCCCACTACACCATTCCCTTGTCATTGGAAACAGCAAAGGCAGGAACATCTACATTTGGTTCCCACTTCAAGCCCAACTCCTCAGCCACTTTCATGTGCTTTTTTGCCACCCACACACAGAAGCAATTTCATCCTATTAGGAAAGCTGGGGGTTAGTGACAGCAATTTGTCCCTTACAGCAACAGCCCCATGCTAGAAGTCAAAAGCAAGATGTGGCTCGCTGCTGACCCTGACAGCTCACCCCAGCTGAGCTGGGGTTGTGAGTAGATCAGGAAATCTTTCAGAAAAGTGAGCTTCACAGCAAAACCCACTGCTGCTTCCCACCAGGCATGTTGAATCCTTCATTTCCAAAGCACTACTTGTAATAACCCACCTCGGTGTGACACAAGGGAGAGCCAACACTGCCAGATCCCCCTGCCCTGCCTGCAGGGAGGCCACAGACCAGCCCCTTCCCCAGGCCACCATGTCCATGCCAGCCTGACACCTCCCAGTCACAGCATCAGTCCTCTGGTCCCGGTGCTACCCAGTGCTCCCACAGCTCCAGAGAACCCCCAGATTCACCTTTCCAACATTTCACAGCATGGCCCGGTGCCCACAGCCCAGCTTCTCCCCACAGGGAGCCTCCTGAGCACAAACCCCACCGGTCCCCACAGCTCCCACCCCAGCCAGGCTGTGCTGCCCAGCTCCCCCTGCCCCTCCACAGGGCAGCACCGCTGAAGCCTGCAGAGCGTGGGGCTCCCTGCACCCTCCCGGTGCCACAGAGCCCCTCACGGCGGGGGCTGTGCCCCCTACACTGCGCGGCACGCCCGGACACTCCCGGAGCAGCCCCGTGGGGTGCCAGCCTTCCCGCAGGGCAGCGCCAGCACGCCCCGGCACCCCCATGTCAGCCCCCAGCACCCCAGCACCCATGTCAGCTGCCAGGACCCCCAGGCCCTGAGCACCCGCCCATGCACAGGGGCTGCCATCGAGGCCCTGGAGCCCCGAGCGCCGGCAGCGCTCCCGGGCTGCCCCGAGCACCCACGCGGGACGGCGGCACTGCCGGACACCGCGCATCCACCGCGTCCCCCGGCTCTCAGGGCACGCGGCGGGCTGGCAGGCGACTGACAGCCGCCGGTCCCTGTCCCGGTGCCGGTCCCCATC
>VZRH01008080.1:1586884-1632498 GCA_013397555.1 Urocynchramus pylzowi
TTTTCCCTCCCTTACCCGGTTTCGCTGCCAAGCGCAGGACTGGACTCGCAGGGATGCTGGGACGGGAGCTTTCCCAAGCTCCCAGAGCCGGCACTTGGAGCGGGGGGGCGGGAGCTGCACCCACCACCCCGGGGCACACACATCACCCCGCTCCCATGGGGGGAGCACGACCATCTGCCCACCACCCACCCCTCCAGCCAGGGCTGCGGCTCTCCTCACATCCCACTCGGGGGTGCCCCGGCTGTGCGAGGGTCGGTACCCCCTGGTCGATACCCGGGACCCCCACGCTCCACCCGCGCTCAGCACAGGGCAGGTGGCTGCTGAAGAGCAGAGATATTTGAGATATTTCAGATATTTGAGACCCTCAAACCCGATGTGTATGTGCAGGGGGGAGGGGACACTGGCATCGAGTAGCCCCTGACTGGGCAGTTTGCCACAGTACCCCTACCACTCGTCTATGTAAAATGCTGGATTTATCATCCCCTCTTCCATTCCTACCGCCTGTTTTGCGGATCATTTTCCAGACAGAGCCGCCCCAGGCACCCCCTCATGCTGGAATGGTCACACGGGTACCCCTCCATCAGGAGTAGCATGGATTTTCCCATATATTTTGGTGGACAGATGCTTTTATCCTGCAGAGGGGACTGAGCCGACTGAGCACACAGGACACAAGTGTGCCAGGTCTCACACCTTCCCCCCTGCCACAGCACGGTCAGGAGCCACTTGTGAGACCCTTCCCCACGGCCACCTCTGCTCTCCCTTACACACGGACACTGCTTGGCCTCCCCATATTTTTCCCAGCCCTGGGAAGGGTTGCCTGGCTTGTCCAAACCCCCGTCTCAGCTCTATTTTTAGCCTTTCGTCCTTATTTAGCAGCGAGGCCGGGCGGCAGCGTGCAGGCAGGGCGTGGGAGCAGGCAGGGGACGTGGTGGATGCTGCTGCCCACCCCGAGCCGGCAGCGACAACTGCGCCGCTGATCCACTGCCGAGGCTTAAGGGTGAGCAATAAATAGCCCGTTCCTCCCAGCCGGGAACGGAGCGGAAAGTTATCCCCTGGGATTAGCTTTCACTTTGAGGCCCCGGAGCAGCCGGAGGACAGGGATAAGGATAGGGATGCATGGGGAGAGGCACGGGCACAGAAGGAGCATTGTGTTTGGGGCTGGGAGGGGAGCAGAGCCCCTCACCTCAAGCCCCTGGCATGGCATGCTTTTCTGCTTCTCACAGCCATTGTGAGTGGAGGTTTTGCTTCCCTATTCCCATCCTTTTCCACTTCATTTTGCCATGGGGGAAAAAAGAGAATAAAGGACTGTGAGAACAGGTTAACCCACATCTTTTTGCTTGGAAAAGCACAGGCAGGGACAGGAATGACTTGAAATCGTTTCACTACCTCAAGGCAGAAACATGTGTGACCTAAATCCCCACTAAAAGAGTCTGTGACTTTTTTTGGGCTCCAACACATGTGAGAACTTCTCCAATTCAGTTTTTTCAGCTATCTCACCCATGCAAAACTGAGTGCAAGTCACAAGATCTCAGCAGACCTAGCTAAACACCTCGGATTTGCATTGAAGAAAAGCAGCCAGCACTTCATTACCTCTCATTTACAAAAGCAAAGAGATTGCAAATGATGAGCAGGGTGTAACCATGACCACTATCTGTCCACTGCTTGGGCTGCAGCTCTACCAGGAACCATCAGGCATCACCACAGGCCAGCTCATCACCCAAAAACCTTCCAGCAAAATATCCTCCACCTATTTTTTTTTCTTTTTTCCAGACTAGGTTTCTGAAAATAAGATATACAAACAAGAAAAAAAAAAAAGGAATGACCCCATCTGCACTCACAGAACCACTCTGCAAACAGACCATGACGGGCTGGCACTGACACTGCCTTGTACCCATCCTGTTGTGCCCAGTCCTTACCAGCTGGAACCAGAGAGAGAGCCACAAGAGACACTTAAACAGTTTGCACAAATGCTTTTCTTATCCATAAGCTTTGGCAAACACTTTGGATGACCATTGGTACAAATTAACTCGACTTTCCAGCTGTTATCCCATTTACGGCAATTCAGCCGAGCATGTGATAAAGCCTCCTCATCTCACTTTTCTAGACAAAACCCTGGAGATGTCTCCAGCTGCTGTCATTCCTGGGGAGAGATCAAGATAACACCAAAAAAAGACATTAGAGCAAACTTCAAAACAAGCTGAAGCTGCCTCAGGTGGGGGCACCACACCACCTCTGCTTTCCTGTCTTTGCCTGGGCAGCAATCCCCTCACTCCCACAGTCCCCTTTTTCTCCAGGCTGCCTCGTGCAGCCTCCAGGTCCTTGTGCTCCCCAGATCCCCAGGGTGCTCTGGTTACCCCTACAATGCCATGGAAAGCCCCTGCTTTGCTCTAAAGCAGCTGAACAGAGCAGTTTCTGGCTGTTCAAGTACTGCCCTGAAAGGGGAGCAAGTTTTCAGTGTATTGGGACAGAGGAGGATAAAGCAGGGCTGAGATGAAAGACCTGTCTGGCAGGCACATATCTCATGCAGTTTCCACAGGAAAGATTGGAAAAACTGAGGAATTGTTAAAATCAAGCTAGAATAAGAGAGCTTTGGGCTAGCACAGGCAGGGCTTTTGGCAGACAGCCTCAAAGATGCACCCACAGTCTGAAGGAAGGATGTAACATGGTCTGGGCAGCCGTGTCTCCAAAAGGCAGTGATCTCTAGAAGCACAGGGCTGTCACAGCAGAGCCTGCAGCAGAGGCAGGGGATGGGGGTGCTGGAGCTGGCCTTGCTGCACAGGCCCATCCCCAAGCCCCAGCTCTGCCCTGCTGGCTCGATGCCTTAGCCTGATGTGACCAAACTGTTTTTTCTCCATCATTGTCAAGAGAAATCCTACCTGGAGCCCCACTTTGTGGCACAGGGGCATCCCCAAGCACCCCCTCGGCACCCCACAGTTAAAAGCTGAAATTTCCACCAGCACATGTGCAAACTACTAGACCTTTGTGCACCAGCAAGACGTGATGGCAGCTGGACAGACTCCTCATCAGCTGCCCAAAAACCTCACAGTTGCTTCTCTTTGCAGCCACCGGCCCCAGCGATGCAAATTCAGCCTGGAAATCTGCATGTGCTTTGTGCTTGCCGCTGCAGGCCTTCAGTCTGAAGTCTGGACCAGGATTTTTAATTAACCCTGGAGAGGTGGAGACCAGCACCTTGCATTTTTATCCCACCAACGATCTACTCAGCCCAAATAAGTACTCTCATGCAGGGAAGGAGACTTGCCCCATTCTGAAGTGCTGGGAGAGATAAGAACTGAGACGCTCTGGTGGTTTCTGAGCAGTGGGAGCAGATGCCAGAAGCTGCTGTGACTCACAAAACTTCACTCAGGTTAAGCAGCACCCACCCAAGAGGACGAGGACGCAGGCAACTGGTCCCACCAGTCCCTGGGAGACCTGGGGCAGCGTGGGCCTGCCCCTCGCCTTCCCCACCCTCCCATCCAAGAGCTGTTTCACAATTTCCCCGTGCCAGGGTTACCAGGGCAAGAAAAACACCTCCAAGTCGAACGTGACAGGACGACCAGGCACCTCCACTCCCTCGCCGCCCAGGCAAAATGCCAAGGTGTTGGCATCCCCAGAGCCGCAGGCTGCTTGGACTTCTCCCAGGGGATATTTGGAAAATGTCAGAATAGAAACTTGTTGACAAAAACTTGCAATGTTTCCATGCAGGCACGGCCTCGTGACCAGGTTCAAACACTCTTATTGCAGCAGTTCTGGATTTTCAGGTTAAAATGTGTGGTCATTCAGAAACGTATAAAAAGATAATTTTTTATAAAAGCATTTTTTAAAAAATCATCAAAAGCAAAACATTTGGAAGAACCTACCTTTCCTCACATTAATTTTTAGATGGGACACTTTCAAATCCCTGTGTTTCCCTACATGTTCAGGTCCCATTTCCAAAGTGTAGGGTTTCCCCCTGGAAAAGGGCATCCTGGCTCCAGGCCCGGCATTTGGGGTGTTCGGGATGCTCAAGAGAAGGGTTGCCAGGATGCAGTCCCTCAGGCAATATGGATCACACTGAAAGCCCCCTCCAGCCAGCACAATGACCCCCAGAGCAGAGCTCCTGCCAGGAGTAACACCCCAAACCCACCACTTTTCCACAAGTACCCCCACACAAGCTGAAACTTGATGGAGTGATGGCAAAAGCCAGATGGATTCTGCTTTCTCACTCTCATCCCTACTCCTAAGGGGGCTGGGGTGGGTTCAGGAGTGGAAGCCCCCTGAGCAGCTGGCCCTGCTCCCACCCCAGCTCTGGTGCACGGCTCCTGTTCCCCTTTCTCCTCGCCCAGGAGAGGACACCTCCAACGCAGAGGTCCGGCTCTCCTTACCCCACACCCACAACGGAGCATCCTCAGCGCAGGGGGCCGTGGGACAGAGCATTCCCGAAGCACCCCGGCCCAGGGCGGGGACACCCCGGGGTGGAGGGGGCCCAGGGCCAGCCCCGGGGGCGGGCAGGCTGCGGCCGGGGGCCCTGCCCGCGGCTCGGGGGTGCAGAGCACCCTCTCCCGGCGCTGTCTGTCAGCAGCTGCCGGACGTTTTTATTACTTTTTTTTTTTTAATTATTTTTTTCTGCCTGCCAGCTGGGGCGGCTCATCCGTCCCGTCCCGTCCCTGACCGGTGCCGCTCGCCGGGGGATGCCGCGCCCCGCGCCCCGCGGCTGAGCGGCTCCCGCCGGGGCTCCATGGGCTGCACCGGCAGCGCCCTGCGCTGCTGCCCCGTCGGTGCCGAGGTAGCGGCTGCGGGGGCTTTTGGGCTGGGCTGGGCTGGGCTCGGGCTGGGCTTCTCTCGGGGTCGGGGCTCCGTGGGGTCGGGCTCTGGTGGGACCGAGTGTACGCGTTATTGGGGTTCGATGGAGTTGGGGTTCGCGTGGGGCTGATGTTTGCGGGGAGTCTTGCTTGCACTGCTGGGGACGAGGGGTGTTGGGGGCACCCGGCGTGGGTTCCTCCCTGTCCCGGGGAGCGGTGGTGCCGGGCGGTGTGGCTATCCCCGGCTGCGTGGGACCCCACCGGCTCTGTGGTGGGGGAGGTGGCAGCGGGGACAATGAAAGCTGGCAGCCACCGGCCCTCCTGCATCCTCCTGCAGCCTCCTGCACCCCTCCAGGCTCACCCCGACATCACGGGAGTTCTATAGTTAAGGGGTGCAGCATCTGGGATGATGATGCCTGTTGGAAATGCTGGTCCCATAGATGACAGGGATGGGTTCCCCCAGCTAGACCTCTGCCAGCTTCCCACAGCATCCTCGCTTGTCCCAAAGGCTGTGTCCCCTTGTGCTGAAGGCATCGCTCCTGTAGGGGAATTCTCCTGCAGGAGAGTCCCCTCAGATCTCAGCACGTTGCTCTGTACTGAAGAGCTCTTTGGTGAGGTCTGAAATTATCTGCTGATTGTTATTATCATTATTGTTGTTATTATTTGATGTGCTTATGCTGCCCCAGTGCCTCACCACTGACCTCGGGAGATGTTTTTGCTGTCGGATGTGCTGTGCTTGCTGCTGTTGGGTGTTGTGATCACTGGAGGGTGGCAGGGGAAGGAGGGGAGGCAGAAACACCTCGTGGTGCTGCTGTGCCCCCAGTACGGGTGGCCCTTTGCAGATCCAGCTGTGAGAGTCCCCACCTGGGACCACAGAACCCACTGCTGGATGTGCAGGGGGAGCAGGCATGGGGCTCACACAGCCCTGCAGCCAACAAGTGCCTTTATTTACAGCACTTGCAGGCTTCTCCACATCATGGAAAAAATCCCACTCTTTGCTTTGTCATAAGATCAGATATTTCTGGGCTGGTTTGTGACTCTGAGAGCTCTCAAGAACAGACATAGGACAGGGAGAAACAACAGCCCCAAGGCCCCAGGTGTTGAGAGCCCCACATTTACAGAAACACGGAAATTTGTCATTTGCCTACAGACGTCTCCCTTCCTGCACTTGCCCGCTCTCGAGCTCCCCTGCTCAGCCCTGTGTCACCAACAGTCATTACCCACAAACAGCGCTGCTGCTGTGGCTGAAAGTCATTCTGAAAGAAGCACCTAGAATCCCCGGTATGGCTACAAGGCATAAGGGCAGGCATGGGGCCACTCCTGCCCACGTACTCGTGTCCACAGTGCCAAAAGGCAGGATAGGAGACCTTCACCTCCCACTGCTGATGGGTGGACTTGCAGAATTGGTCCCTTGAGGTTGCTTGGGGTTAGGGGAGACTTCAAGCCCCAGGGACAAGCCCAGCCAGGAGCCATGTGCAGGTCGTGGGGCTGGGGACTCTAATGGGGCTGGGGGCTGCAGAGGCTTTTGAGCCAGTCCCAGGTTTGAGGTGACCTTGAGGAGCTGGTGCTGGGCTGGGTCTGGTGGGTGGATGACATACCAGGAGCCACTGTGTGCCCTGGGGGAGGCGCCTTGGCAGCCTCATCCTTCCCTGGCACCAGCCTGCGGGCAGCAGGGTGATAAGGGAGGCACAGAGAGAACCCAGCCCTGAGCTGCGGGCGCTGCCCCTGGGGCTTCCTTCCCCTTCAGCTCCATCCACCCGTGCTTGGCCACTCACGGTCACCACTCACCTTTGGTCACGCTCCTGGCGTGAGAGAGGCCAAGTTGCCTTCCCAAAAGGTCGAGGCTGAGGCTTGGCCGCCTTCCAGGGCTGGGGTGAATTTATTTTGAAGTGCTAGGAACTGTATGTAGCACCAGGAGTCAGGGAAGGGCCAGAATGCAAAACTCGGGGCTGTCAACAGTGTGAAGTGTTTGCCTATGGTCTGCCGCAGGGATCTGACTGTAGGAGAGGTGATAATCACCTCCTAACACAACCATCACTGGAGGAAACACAGCAGCAGGGTTAAAGACAGGTCCCACGGACCTGTGCCAGCATTGCTCTGGCAGCACTGAGCATCTGCTGCAGGTCCTGGGAGGTGTTACAGTCATGGACCAAATCCTGGCCCCCTTCTCCACAGCCACAAAGCAAAGCCCCAGGAGCAGAGTCAGGATTTAAATACTCATTTCCTGCCTCTTTGTGATTTCCTTTTCTAGGTTGCATGGTTGAATTGCTTAATGTACTCGTAAAACAGGAAAAGAGGAAGAAAAACACAGTTCAAAACCCCACCTCACGCTAAGAGCTGAAGCAGAGGCTGCAGCCACCTCGGCTGCCCACACTGTGCCAGCTGCTCTGCACTGGCACTCCCCACCCCAAAACCCTTGGAGATGACTCAGGTCCTGTTGGAAATCCCTATTAATCCATCCATAAACAGTTCTGCTCCAGACTATTAGAAATATTTAGTTCTAAGAATGTAGATACTTTTAGTTTTTCATAGCTGGAAGGTATTTTTGGCAGAGGTTTCCAAGAACTTACAGGATAAGTTACGCTGTGGATGGCCCCCACCTGCAGGATGTATCAGGCTGCTTCTTCCCCTGGCCAAAGCTGTTCCAGCTGGAGCAAATCCCAGCCTGCTCCTTGCACACACTGTGGATTCCAGGATGATTTTCCAGCTCTCCAAAATGCACCAGAGGTTTGGGTGCCACAAAGCTTCTCTGGAAGTGACAGTGGAAAGTCCCTCCACATTTCAGAGCTTTCAGCCAAATTTTGCTGTTCACCCCAGAGGTGGAGCTTTTATCCCAAAGGACAATTGAGTGCTTATGACTAAAATTAGCTCTAGACGCTATTTGAATTGCTCCTAGAGGAGGAAGGTGCCTCACTCATAGCCTCAGGGCAAGTATTTAGATTTGTCTGTTGATGCTGGTGAACCTGTTGCTCGCTTCACCTGTTTCTGAGTTCAGTGCTAGTGTCTCAAATCATCTTCCTTTAGAGGCTGAGGGGCTCTGAGGTCCCATCCCGCTGGATTTGGAGTGTGGGAGAGGTGAAGATTCCCTGGCTCTGTGCTGGGGACACTGCCTGTGCTATGGAGGTGACCAGCCCTCTGTCCTTAGGCATCACTTATGCCAGTGAGCAGGACAAATTCAGCAGAGGTGGTTTGGTTTGGGGGTTTGGGGTCCCTCCTGGAGGTGGTAACAGCATCCTGCTCTCAGCTCTGCTGAGATCATCCAAAACCCTTGAGGTGTGTGTCACCCCCCTGTGTCAGAAGGGTCCTCCTTACACAGCCTTTGCTTTGCTGCAGTGAAAAAAAGGGGGGGATAAGGGGTGTGGGACTAGGGGAGGAGGCCTTTTGGGACTCCTATGATGCCCTCAGGATTGCAGGGCCTTGACTGTCTCATTCATCTCTTACCTTGCCCCCCATCCCCGACTTCAAAACCCATCACAGGACACGGGTACGTTAAATGCCAGGGAGATAGATGCAGGCTGGCATGAGGTGTGTCAGAGAACAGGCAGGGATTCCTGGTGACACACTGCAGTCAGGTGTGCCAGGATACAGCAGCATCCCAGGGTACCTCACAATTTCGGGGTGAGCTGCATGGACAAGGAGAACAAGCCCTGTGAACTCGGACTGCCGGGTGCCTCCTCGCCCCCTCGCCTGGGCCGCGTTCAACGCCGCGGCTGCTCATGCCATAGAAGGGAAGATAAAGCCGTGGCTTCCAGAGGCTCGGAGCTCTCCTGCTCTCTGGAACTGCGCCTCCCTCCAGCTCCAGAAGGGGGGCTGCAGGGGAGGCGGAGACAGCGACGTCTGTTTGCTTTCCCTTGCTTTTTTCCCAAGCCAGGCTCCCTAATCCGGGCTGTATTTGGCCGCGGCGGTGCGCGGGGCCGAGCCGGGGAGCAGCCGGCCCAGCGGCATCTGTAGGGACAGCTCTGCCGGGGGCTGGAGAGCAGCACCGTGTCTTCAGGTGAATTTTCTCGCCCCTCGTGCATCTGTGCCATATCCAGAAGCACATCTCAGTGATGGGCATCAGGGACCGGATTTGCCCTGTGCCGGCGAGGCCGAGCCGTGAGAGCCTGCGAGCTTTGCTTCTATCTTTCAGCAACTGATAAAAAATATATCCACTCCATTTTTTTTCCCCTCTTCTCCCCTCCAAATGACTAAATTAAACCCATGCAGGGCTGGAAGGCACCCCACGGAGCCGTGTTGCTGGAGGCAGCTCCCGGCTCTGGGTTATCTCAGCCCCGTGGCAGCAGCGGGAGCGTGCGGGGCTGTGCAGCACATTCCTGCGCTCCTGAGGTCATTGCTTGGCCGCCGCCTGCTCTCGCCTGCTGCCAGCCCTGCACGGGGGCTGTACCGCCTCTGATTTATGGTTATTTTTCATTTCTCACCCCTGCTCCAGCTGTGTAAGGCCCTGGCAGAGGCGTGTGTTTGGGGGGCTGCAAGGTGCCAGGGACCAGACTGAGCTGAGCATCCCAGGACAGGAGGAGGGTGGCAAGGGACTGCCGGAGCTGGAGCCCTGCCAAGTGCCGCCTGCTCTCCCCCACCAAAAGTTCTGCTGCTGGAGCCCATTTTGCACCAGCACCACGTCGGTGGGGGTGGCATCCCCCAGGTTTTCCAGCTGAATGCTACATGGTGAACTGTCTGGGATGCAGGGAGTTGGCATGAGCTTGAGGCTGCCTGATGGGCAGTGTGTGCACACCCATGGGTGCCCAGTGCTGGGAGAGGGCAGGGGGCTGGGGAGGGAGCGCTGCTCCCCGAGGGCCTTTGTTTTAGCAGAGCTGATTTGGGCTCAGTGCAGGGTGTTCTCTGCCTGCAGCCACCTGCCCCACTCTGTTCCCCCCTGCTCCAGCACCCTCTCTCTCTGCCAGAGACAGCTAAAAGCCCAGCAGCAGAGGGGATCGGCTTCCCAAGAGCTCTCGGCCTTGAAGACACAGAATGGTGAGAAAAAAGTGTGTTTTCCCCCTGCTTTGCTTTCTCAGAGTGATATTAAGGAAGCACTGGACAGGCCCTAGCACAGCACCAGGGAGGATGGGGATGCTGTAGGTGCATGCTGATGCAGGAGGGCAAACAGGGCATCCTCGAGACAATGGCATCCTCCCTCTCAGACAGACAGGTCATCCCCAGAAAAGGAGACCTGACAAGCTCTGTGTCCTCTCTGAGCCTGCCAGCAACAGCCCAATTAGGGCTGATTTGTGAGACGGAGGGGGGTGTTTCTCCAGTGGGAAGAGGGCAGTGCTGAACCCGGCCCGCGGCGCTGGCAGGTTCAGCTGCCCAGGCTGTGCAGGCAGCCCGGCCAGGGGGAGGCAGCCGGTGCTGCTTCAGCCGTGTTTGTCCTGCAGCCAATGCCTCCCTGCTTCCTGAGCACGGGGAGAAGGCAGCACAGCCAGAGGAGTGGACAGAGAGTGCGAGATTCCTGCAAGGCCAGGAGGAGGAGGAGCGGCTGCGGGATGCCGGCCAGGCAGGCACTGCGAGCATCTCCCAGGACATTGAGATCCAGGTGAGCTGGAAGGGCTGGTGCTGCTGGAGGCAGCAGCTGGGCATGGAGCACGTCACCAGCCTGATCTTCCCTGGCACGTGCTGGGCTGGGCTCTCCCATTTTTGGGAGAAGGACAGGTCTAAGAAAGGGTGAGGAAGCCCTAAGCAGTGAAGCTCTGCATCCCTTACACTGGGATTTCTCATCCAACTGCTTCCCGGTTGGAAAAACTTTCCACCTGCTTTCCCAGGTGGAAAAGAGAAAAGAGCTGGAGCTGAAGGAACAGCTTGATGCCCTGAGGAGAGAGCACACGGAAACCCTGCAAGGTGAGTGCCAGGGCAGTGGGACTCCCTGCAGCTCCCCTCCCCTCTCCCCACTACAGCCACTGTCCCTTTGGCTGCCTGTGGGGTCATGGGGATGCTGTTCCCTGTTCTCCACCTCTGTGGGGCTCAGGTGGGGCCAGCTGCCCCAATGTCCCCACACTGGTGGCACTCAGCTCGTGTTCCCCCACAGAGCTCCAGGGAGCACACGAGCAGGAGAAGCTGCTGCTGACAGAGTCCCACCACAGGTCTGAGGCAGCCTTACAGGTACCAGCAGAGAAATCCCTGGGGAGGGGGGGCTTGTGGAGGGCTTGAGGACCACCTGCTGGTTTTGCCATGGTGCCCCACATTCTTCACTGGCCACCTCAGTCCCTGGTGTGCTCGGGGATCACACCAGCTCCTCCAGCCCTGGGTACCACAGCCCAGCAGTCCCCTGGCTCAGAAAGAAATCCCAGATACCTCTCAATCTGCTTTTTCCCTGGTTCTCCTAGGAGAAAATTCAGGCACTGAATTCCCAGCTGAAATCCTTCCAGGAGAGGATGAAGCGGGTGGAGGAGTCACTCTTGAGAACAGACTACAAGAAGCACATCCAGGTGCAGGGAGGGGTGTCAGGGAGGGGACAAAGCCAAAGAACCAAGGGACCTCTCTGAAGGACCCTGGCAGGGTGGGGCTGGAACCAGAGGGGAGCACAGGGCAGCTGAAAGGGGGGGAGCAAAGCCCATCCTGGGGAGGTGTTGAGGTCCCTTGGACACAAGTGATGGCCCTGCAGGAGCACGGGAGCCCCAGCCCCTTCTGGGAGCAGGAGCTGGAGAGCCTGCACTTCGTCATCGAGATGAAGAACGAGCACATCCACGGCCTGGACAAGAAGCTGCTGCACCTGGAGACCGTGGTGGGTTGAAAGGGGGGTCACAGGTGGGCTTTCCTCTTTGCAGCTCCTCTACCTACCTAAATTCTGCCCAGAAACTGCAGCTGGAGCAAAGGTGGATGGAGCCCGTTTTCTCTCTTCTGTGTGGGGAGGGGATGGGAGAGCAATGCCACCAGACCAGCATTTCACCCAAAACAGGGTGGCAGAGGGCTCAGAAGTGCTTCCCAGCTCTCTCCTCACCCTCATGCCCCCTTCCAGGAGGAGAGGAACCTTCTGCTGGAGGAGAAGGTGAAAACTCTCCAGCAGGAGAACGAGGACCTGCAAGTTCGCACCCAGAACCACTTGGTCATGGCGAGGTAAGTCCCACCCACCCGGTGCCCAGGTGACATCTCCGGCGGGGGGGACAGGTGGCAGTGCGGGAACTCCCCGCAGGCTGCGGAGCCGCCGGGTGCTTTTCGGGGAGCAGAGGGGCTGGCTGTGCCCGGCGGCTCGGGCAGCCCGTGCCCTCTGCCCGCAGGCAGCTGTCCGAGGAGCTGCAGGCCGCCCGCGGGGCGCTGGAGAAGGAGGCGCAGCTGCTGGATCAGGCTCGCCGGGAGAAGGAGGAGCTGCTGTACCGTGTGCTCAACGCCGGCGACGGCACCCCCTTCCCCATGGCTACCGGCGAGGTGCCCCTCATCGCCACGTAGCACCGACGGCAGGGGACTGCCGGGGACTGCCGGGGCTGCTCCCGCCAGGCCGGGCAGGGCTCCGGGCTGGCCGAGCCCCCGGGGCGCCTCACGGACCGGAGTGATGGAGCATTTCACGGGACACTTACCTGCATTTCCCCAGGCCGTGTGGGGCTGCAGAGGGACCCTGGCCTGCCAGCCACGCAGTCCCTGCAGCCCTTCCTCTGGCGAGGGGCTGTCTGGGGGTGAAAGGGGTCGGCCGGGACACGCAGACTTGCCTTGGGCTGGATGTGACCCAGCGCTTGGCTCTGAGTATAAACAGCACCAGTGCCGCCCCAGGGCATGAGGATGATGAGGAGGCCACCAGGACAGGATGGGGACAAGCACCAGGAGGATGAGGAGGGCACTGGGGACATGGTGTTAACCTCACCAGGCAGTGCTCCCACCCATGCCCTCCTATTCCCATCATCTTCAGCAAATGTCTCCCAGGTACAGCTCCTGCAGCTCAGGCATGTCCCAGCTCACTGCCACAAAGACCTCAAGCCCTACTTGTCCCTGCTGACCATCAGCAGCACCACCAGTCCCATCTTCTCCCCCAGGAGCTGGATGGAGGCTGGAGCTGCACATCAGGGAGCAGAGCATCCTCCCTGATCAGGCAGTACCAGGCTCTGGCAGGTCACATCCCTCTGCTCGAGGCAGGGCATCCCCATCAGGGAAGATGCTGCCAGCAGGGCTGTGGGTCAGGGCTGGATGCACACAAGCACTTTCCCTGGGTGCACGAGTGTGGTGGGAGTCACTGCTCTGGGGCTGTCACAGGCCTGTCCCCTCCCCAGGGCTGTTCAGCCAAAGCTGTACCTGTGTGTGTGGGTGGGTGTGGGTGTGTGTGTGCACCAGCCAACGTGCTGCGCCTGTAACGATTACAAATCTGCAAGAAGCAGCAGCCTCAGGAATCCCATGGCAGTGGTTTGGGGGACTGGTGCAGGAGTGTCCCAGAGTGGGGCTGTGTGCTCCACACCCCATACTGTGGGAAGAAGGGGAAGGGTGGGAGCTGGCACCACAAAGACTCAACAAGGAAGCTCCAGATGAGGCCCTTAAGGCTGATCCCCATTTTCCTGCTCCTTCCCTCTTTTCCTTCATTTCAATGGGCTCCCAGCTCAGGGCAGACCTGGACCCTCCCAGCATCAGGGCCACTGCATCAGCCACTTCCGTCCTTTGTGCTGACCCTAATCAGAAATACAGCAGCTGAACGGGCAGCCAGGAAGGCAACGGGGATGTGGGGTCCAGCTCTGACCCACAAACCTCCATGGGGTGGCCAGCTGGGGAAAGGGGGGAGCCTGTTGTGTCAGAACCATGTCCCACCAGGGCACCCTCTGCTCCACACGTCATCTGTGCCTCCCCCAGGTGCTGTAGCACCAAAGCAGGGGATAGCCCAGCAAATCCTGCCTGGTTGTGGCTGGAGGGATTGGGATTTCTGGACAAAGGGATATGAAGCTGGTGGGGTCTGGGATCCTGCTCTGGACACCTGGTACCGTGTGCCAGATCCCCAAAGGCAGATCCTGCGTGGGACTTGGAAGAATGTGCCTGACTCTGGCCAAGGGGACACTGGGAACTGAGGAGGAGGAGGAATAAATGAGTGCAGAAAAGGACTTGCACACTATGAAGGGGGAAAGCCTGGACCAGGCAGTACCTTGGCAGTCATGGGGGGGATGATAGGTCAGCTCAGGCTGGGTGCCCAGGCGAAATGGAGGGTCAGGGTAGCACGAGAAGCCTCCACCTCATTGTGAGCAGCTGAAGGAGAAGGGTGGGCAAGGGAAAGGAGGCCTGTGGGGGGCTGCAGGGGAAGATCTCAAAGGAAAAAACCCCAAAAGCACAGCCCAGTAACAGCAGCAAAACCACTTGTGTGCTTTATTCTCTCTAAACATTACTCTGTCTGCAGGGGCTTGCTGGGAGGATTTGGGGGGAGGTCCACCAGACTCAGGGAAGCAGCTCCTGCAGCTCTGGCAGGGCTGGCCCCCTCTGTGGGACAGGACCCACAGCCCAAGGGGCTTCCTTGCCCCCTGGGCTCAGGGTGGAGGGAGCCAGGCACTCAGGAATTAGCCATCCCCTTTTATTGCCCTGGAGCAGATGGGCACAGGGCAGTCCCACGGGGCTCCAGAGCCACCTCCCTGGCTCTGCTTCCAGTCCCTTCGGGCCAGTGGCTCTCAGTGCTGTGCCAGATCCCATAGCCAAAGTAAATGAGGAAACCTGGGAAAGGGCAGAACAGGGTGTGCATGGACTGTTTCTCTTCCTTCCCCTCCCAGCCACCAAGTGCTCGCCCCTTCCTTTGGGCCACGTATCAGAGGACACGGTGCTCTGAGGTCAGCATCTCCTCCCTCCCCACCACTGCTCAGAGCAACATCGGTGCCACGGGCTCTCAGACCTCCCGAACTCCACCCCCAGGGGCTGGTGCCAGCTCCGGGGCCTGGTGAGCGGCCGTGCTTACCCAGAGCCATCCAGAGCAGGTAGCGCAGCCAGGCGGCGGCGCTGAGCCGGGCCAGCAGCACAGCGTTGATGGAGATGCTGAGGAGAGGCAGGAAGGGCAGGCAGGGAACCTGCAGGCAGCACAAGGGTCAATTCCACAGCTACATTCAGCTCTTTGCTGCTTTGGCTAGTTGTCCACAGGCGAGGGGAAGCCCAGCCTGGCTGTGAGGTTCAGAAATCCAAGCTGGGACTGCAGCCTGTGCTGGAGAGGGATGCTGGTGGAGGGTGTTTTGGTTGTCAGGTCCTGCACTAGGACAGGAGGTACTGCAGGATTTGAGGTGAGAGGCAGCAAAGCACTCGTAAAACTAAGCCAAGGTGTTAAGGGCAGGTATCTTTTTACTGAAGAACAGCTCTGGTTCCTCAGCAGGCACTGGGCTCAGCTGGGACATGCCCCTTCAGCCTTCAGTTCCAGGGGGGAAGAACCCCACGAGCTACATCCTGCCTCCAGCAGTACCTTATTAATGTGGATGCATCAAAGATGTGCCTGACCTAAAGCTGAGGGAACACCCCCACATGGCACCCTTTCCCCACAGGGCTGTGGCACTTGCCTGCTCTCTGTGCCCAGGTCCTTCTTCCTGGGCACATCCCGAGGGTTGGGATGGGTGCTCACCATGAAGGATGCTTTGTCCTGGCTCTGGGGCTGCCTCCAGATGAGAAGAGCTGCTGCCAGGATCCCCAGGAGAGGCAGGGCCAGAGCTGTGATGCACCAGGCACCCCCAGCCCGCAGGCAGGGCAGCCCAGCAGTGCTCACCCAGCTCAGGGCACAGGCCAGGGCGGCTGCAGAGGGACCACAGTGTCAGGGCAGCTTCCCTGGGCCGGGCCCATCCCTCTGCCAGGCTGCCCTGGTGGGGCAAATGACAACTGGGGGACGTGGCTGGGTGGCTTCTCATGGTGGGTTTAGCTTTTCTCTCCACTCTGGGAAGCAGAGGGAGCAGGAGGTTCCCTGAGGGGCAGCCAGCTGTGGGGCAGTGGGGTGAGGGCAGGGAGGAGCCAGGCAGCCCCTGCATCTGCTGCTGGGTGGTTTCCACAGGCCAGCCCTTGCTACAGCAGGGATGTCCCCATGGGTCCCCCCAGGCCAGCTCCCTGCAGAGCCCATCCATCATTCCCAGACACACCTACAGCTGTCAGAGCCCAGAGCACCACAGCAGAGGAGCGAGGGGTGGGATGGGGGGGTGGCTGCACCAGGTGGTTCCACCAGAGCTGCACAGCTGGGACCTTCCCTGCAGGAGTGTCCCGAGGGCTGGGCTCAGGCCGATACCTGGAGCAGACACTGGATGTCAATGCACATGCACCTGCACCTGCCTTGTCCCAGGCAGGGCCCACATCAAAGCTGGGTGAGCCCTGTCCCCTGTCCCCAGCAGTCTCACCTGAGCAGCAGCACACAGCCAGCCACCATCGAGTAGGCCAGCAGTGTGCCAATGGACATGGTGTCCACCAGGGCTTTCAGGTCAAAGAGAAGGGCCAGGAGAGCTGTGGGGAAGAGAAGCCCTTTCAGCCTCCGAGCAGAGCTGGCAGTGCTGCTGTGCCCACCTCAGTCATACTCTCCTGAGCTCCCCATGCCCCCCTGACACCCACTGCAACAGAACCTCGATGAACTGGTGATGCTTTGGTCACTAGTACAAAGCATCCTGTCACCTCCTGCCTGGCAGTGCAGAGAGGCTGAACCAGAGTGGGGACACCATCGAGGCCAAATGGTCCTCACCCACCGTGAGGAGATCTGTCTCTGGGTGAAGAAACACGGCCCAAACAGCTGCAGTCAAGCTAGAGGGAAAGAGGACACCCACCAAGGCCTGCTCACAGCTAAGGGTACCCCCAGCACTCACCCACCTGCCACTCCCCCAGACACCAGAGTTGCCACCACCGGGCACTGACGGCGGCTGACTTTGGCCAGAGGTTGGAAGAGGAGCCCGTCTCGAGCCATTGCGTACAGGATCCGTGGCATGGGGAACATGGAGCCCAGGAGGCTGCATCAGAGAGGGGAGGAGATGGGGGAGAAGAGGGGAGGAATCCAGGAGGTGCCATCCTGCCTTTTGCCCCTCCAAGGGAGCTCCCATTCATCTGTATGGCCCATAACCTTCTCAAGACCATCTAACAAGATCGTCACCTTCCTCGCCATCAGATGAGGGACAGTGTCAGGGAAGAGATGTCTGCAGTCCCCTGTGCATGCCAGAACACCCCAGCTCACTCTTGTAGACATGATGCCACCTGACCCCTTCCTTCAGTGGCATGCCAACGAGTTTGGCTGCTCTCCCTGATCAGGAAGGGCCAGGGTGGGAACAGCAGAGTTTGTGGGGAGGGGTTGGGGATATCTCCTGGATGTGCTCAGCTCCAGTACCTGCTCTGAACCACAGAGATGCCATCAGAGGATGCCCCTCACCTGGTGGTCAGGGCACACAGGGACCCCGCAGCCACGGCGTACTTTGCACTGCTCCAGCCAATGAACTCAAAAGCCACTGGCAGTGGGCTCGTGGTGTCCAGGAGGTAGTAGGGCATCATCAGGGTGAGGGCAGCAGACACCCCGAAGTAGGCCAGGAAGCAGATGAGGAGGGAGAGAATGATGGCCATGGGGATGGATCTCTGCGGGTCCCTCACTTCTTCCCCTGGGGAGGACAAGCTCAGCTGTAGGAACAGAGGCTCATTTAACGTGCATGGCATGCTAAGAGCCCAGCTCAGGCTGGAGAGAAGATCCTATATCACCCCAAGACAGGACACAGAGACCTTCCAGCATGGACCGCTAGATGTTCTGGGCCTCAGGGATATTGGGATATTGGTATGTCTCTGCTTCAGGATTAGCCCAGACATTCCACATGGACTCTTAGAAAGGGCAGGAGAGAGTGGCTGCAGCACAGAGCTGGGAATGGGCCCATTTCCCAGCCTTATACCAGTTCCCAGGACTGCGGGGACAGTCACTGGCACAGCCCCCCATCCTGCAGGGAGGGTCCCACCAGCAGCACCCCCACCTCACTTACCCGTGGTAGCAATGCAGTCAAATCCAACAAAGGCATAGAAACAGACAGAGGCTCCAGCCAAGGTCCCAGTGAAACCATAGGGCATGAAGCCTCCCACCCCAAAGGCACTGGTCATGTTGTCAGCCATGGACTGGTTCCTGGGAGGAGGAAGAAGAGTCAGGCAGAGCAGGGGGGTCAGTGCAATGGGGTCCCAGGATGGGGTCAAGCTGAACAGTCCATCTAACCCACAGCATCAACCCAGCAAGGCTTAGGGCTTTATCTCTTTGACACATTGCCAACAAGGAGAAACTGAGAAAGTGATGTCTCCTGGGATAAAGCACTGGGGGCCTGACTCCCCACCCCACTCTGAAGGCAGCACGGGCAGAGTGAAGCCCCTCATACCCCGCCTCGTGGGCAGCTGCCTGTGGCAGTTCGTCCTCTCTGAGCTTCCAGTTGCTCATGTGGCCTTTGATGAAGCCACTCACTGTGACAAAGAGCAGGACGAGCACGTTGAGAGCTGTGAAGGCTTTGTTGACCATGGTGGACTCCTTCACTCCAAAGGAAAGAAGTGCTGGAGAATAAAAAATCAAAATGGGATGAGCCCCCTGGATGACACCAGGGTAGACATTCCTGGGGAGGGTGGAAAAGGGGGGCAGTGGTAAATACAGGACAACTTGCAGATTTCTCCAGATTTCCTTTCCAATCCCCATTCTATGCTCAGGGAAATGGCAAAGCCATCAGAGGGGTCGGCCCCATCCTGAAGAGCCCACGGTGGGGTGAGGAGCTCATCCTACCTGATGGAGGGTGGCACAGGGGAGGCATCCTACCTGCCAGCAGGACCACCAGGCCAGCAGCAAAGGCATCTGGGTGCTCTGCCAGCCCCACAGAGCTCATGGCTGCGTGAGCACCCAAAAGCCTCCCCATCTTCTTGCCGAGGAGCTGGTCAAAGGTACCGCTCCAGGCCCGGGCAACGCTGGCAGTGCCTGGGGGGAGGTGATGGCTGTGT
Source organism: Urocynchramus pylzowi (assembly GCA_013397555.1). Classification (NCBI taxonomy): domain Eukaryota; kingdom Metazoa; phylum Chordata; class Aves; order Passeriformes; family Fringillidae; genus Urocynchramus; species Urocynchramus pylzowi. Next base: position 1,605,490 of record VZRH01008080.1, read on the forward strand.
TCTGGCGTCAAAGGACACCCAGCAAAGCCACCAACACAGTGGTGGGAGGGACCAAGAGGGCCTCATACCGATGAGGTAGGACAGCAGCAGGTTCCAGCCAGCCAGGAAGGCGCAGAGCTCGCCCACTGTCACGTAGCTGTAGAGGTAGGCAGAGCCGGCCAGGGGCACGCGGGCCCCAAACTCGGCGTAGCTCAGCCCCGCCAGGGCAGACAGCACCGCTGCCATCAGGAAAGAAAGGACGATGCTCGGGCCAGAGCTGGTCTTGGCCACCTCCCCTGCCAGGACGTAGACACCAGCCCCCAGCGTGCTGCCCACTCCCAGGGCAAGCAGATCCAGGGTGGAGAGGCAGCGGCGCAGGCTGGAGCCCGCGGGGCCGGCCGGGACTCGCTTCCTGCGGGCAAGCAGCTCGGGAACAGAGCGGAGCTGGCCCCAGCACGGCGCCTGCAGGAGAGCAAAGCAGCAGGCCTGAGGACACTGCTGCCCCACGGGCACTGGCCACCCTAATGTGACACAAAGCCAGCCTAATGTGACACAGAGCCAGCCTCAGTGGTTGGCTTGCAGCTGCCACCATCCACAGTGCTCCTGGACGTGCTGGGTGCTGCCTGCTCTCTGTCTCTGCCAGTAAAACAGCCCCTTTGGGGGCAGGATGGGGCCCAAGCAGCTGTGCTGCTCTCTCATCCCCAATGACAAGTGGAGCTATGTGTGGCTGGGGTTTGTTTGGCTCTGTCCAATTTGTGAGAGGGGACAAGGACACGTGTTTGACCCCCTGCCAGCTCAGAAAGTCCTGTTGCTCCAGCAGCCTCCTCAGCAGGGACACACAGTCAGGGTTACCCCAGCTTTGACAGTGAAACTATTTGAAATACAGAACCCACACCAGAGGAGGAAGGATGGGAGATGCTCTGCTCTTGGAAATTGCCTTGAAGTGCACCAGGAAGGACCCACCTGCTCAGCTGGAGGTGCTCCCACAGCACCTGTGATTGTGGGTCAATGGCACAGCTCAGGGGGAGACTGGATCCCCTGGGCCATCAGCCTGTGCAGTAGTGCTTTGGCTTGCTGGGGGCACCAATGGGGATGTCAGCCTGGCAGAAACCCCAAATTGTGTGACATCTGTGCCTGAGTGCTTGTATGGCATGCCTGGGATTTGTGTGCCTTCCCCCATCCTGCATGCCCTTTCCCAGGAGCTCCAGGACTGGAGAACCTGCCTTCACATCCCCCGGTGCTGCCAGGACCTCCAGGTTACCCCACAGCAAAGCAAAAGCCGTGCCACACACTCCATAATCTGCTCCTTATGTGGTTGGAAACCCTGTGCAGTGTCACCATCCCTGCGGCACAGGGGACATGTGATCCCTGCTGTGGAACTGGAGGGGACAGGGACAGCCCTGCCCGGCACCCAGAGCCGCAGGATGAGGCGTTCCTGGCGGAACAGGGCGCTCCAATTCTCCAGGACGAATGCTGTGCCCTGGGGGTGGGGAGCCGCCGCCCTGCCCCCGCCAGCAGCAGCCACCCTCTGCACAGCCCCAGTCCCGCCGGGACACCTCGCCCCGGCGATTTTCCCTTCTCCTGCAGACAAATTACTCACCCCAGCCATCCTTTGCTCCAGCGGCGAGCTGCTGAGGACAGCGAGCACCAGGCATGCCCCCCTCAGGCTCTCCCCTTAAATCCCCTTGGGAGCACCCTGGCCCTCCCCCCCTGACCACCGCTCCGGGCTGCACAATGGGAAATCTATGCAGAAATATTTTTCCCACAACGCCTTCCAAATCATACACACAGCCTGCAATGCTAATAGGCTCAGAGGCATTATTGGTGGAGTTTAATTCACTTTTCCAAGCTCCCTGGGCAGGTGGAAGGGGGAATTCTTTCCCTGTGTCCCTGCTCCTTGCACCAGGACCCACATCTCAGTCAGTGGAGCTGGTTTTGGAGGAAATTCAGGCAGAGAGGAGCAGTAACAAGGCTGGGTTGGGGTTTAGGGGTGCCTGCACCTACAGCTGTGACTGACCCCAGCTGCCCCTGGGGAACACAGAGGGGAACAGGTCCCTAAATGGACTGCAGCAACAAGGCAGAGGAGCACAGACCCAGCTCCACGGGGTGTTTGCAGCTGCATGTCCAGCTGAAACTCTCCAAAGCAAAATCCTGAGGCTGCTTGCACTTCCCTGGTATCTGGGCATCCCTGGGGTGCAGCTCCCAGGGGCTGAGCAGAAGAGTGCAATCAGGGCCAGGGCTAAGTCCAGAGCTGGGCTTAAATGAGGGCACAGGGCTGTGTGGATGGTGGTGCCAGGTGAGGCTCCTGGGGGCCAGAAAGGCACGTGAGTGTCCTTGGGCACCAGCATGGCTGTTCTGCACGGCTGCTCCTGGCAAGGACAGGCCATGGAGGAAGTGATGGGCTGACCTGGCTGGTCATCAATATCCTGGGAGAAGAGGACCAAGTCTGGGCTCTGAGGAGAGGTTGGGAGAGGTGTTTGGTTTTGATTTTATTGGTTTTGATTTTATTACAGATAGCACTCAGACTGAGTCTGCTTAGAGTATTTTGAGACAAAAAACTCTCAGGCTGTGGCTCAGCCCATCCTCTGGCTTTCAGCTTGCAAGGAGCAGAGGAAGGGAGCAGGAGCCATGCAGGAGTAAAGCAAGGAAGGATCCAGAGCACCTAAAGCAGAGATGTACACTCCATCCACAAGGCTGCCTTGTCCTGGCTCTGTGGGGCAGCCCCATACCAAGAGCCCCTGTGAGCTGCTTGGCATTGGGGGCACCTCTGGGGCAGGGGGACTGGCACACCAGCCAGGGAGAGCAGGGCTGCTGTCCCACACTGCAGCACAGGCTGAACAAAGCCGTGCTTGTCTCCCACGCCATCTCACATGAGTGAGGTCTCCAGATACCAGTGCCTGCCCAAGGGAACATTGCTCTGAGGGAAAAACAGGGCAGGAAGGAGCCAGTGCTGGGAGGGTCTCACCCTGCCAGGCTCCTCCAGGGGAGCAGAGCCCCATGGCTGCGTGCCAGCCATCCTGGGGTCTGTGCTGCCCCGGACAGGCAGGGCTGAGCAGCTCAGCTGCCTTGCAGCCCCAGAGAGACGCTCAAGCAGTGGGTACCACCAGGGCTGGGATGCCTGAAAGGTTACACACCAGCAGCCTTCAGCGTCTCCAGGAGTCCCTTGGGGTTTTCTGCTCTGGCTGGTGTCAGACTCCACCAGCCGTGGCTCCTGGGAAGCCCCACCAGCTCCTCCAGCCCTGCCGCGGCCTCTGTGCGGGCTGGGTGGTGGCAAAGAAGGAGCCGGGTTAAACCCGGGTGAGGCAGGGAAGGGAAGGGAACGGCCTCGGGGCACTGCAGGCAACGGTACAGCCTGCCAGGAGCATCCTGGAGAGACTCAGCCTGCACCTCATCCGTGTCTGCAGCAGGGGAAGGGAAGACGGGGATGGGGGGAACCGATCATGTCAGCTCGGGTCCTGCCCCGTGGTGCTCACTGCAGAGCCTGGCTCTGCACCCCCTCCTTGAGCGGGCCCGGCGGGACCAAGGTCAGGCCGTTCTTCCCTCCTCAGACTCCTGCAGAGGGTCAGGGTGGACATTTCCCAGCCAGGAGCAGGGAAGGGGTGATTTGGGGTGATTTGGGGCAGGAGGAGGCGGCCGGTGGCAGGACCGGGAGGCAGCGGGGTACCCTGCACCCGGCGTTCACCGGGAAACCACAGCTGGGGGGACAGAAGGGGTGACATTTCCGCAGCTGAAATGCAATCACCGGTATTTCCTGGCAGCGTGCGTGTGGCGCTGTGCCACCGCTGCTGGCAGAGCGCCCCTGCGCACACCAGAGGGGCTCCTGTGCCAGGCGACCCCCTTGCCCACCGCCGGGCGGGGCAGGGCGATGTTGGGGTGACACCGGGCACTCGGCGGGCACCCGGCGGAGGTCTGGCGCGGCACCGGGGGTGGGATGTGGCCCTGGCCGCGGCAGGCGGGGACTCGGGGGCGGTGACGTCTCGCCGTGAGGAAACAGCTGCTCGCCAAGGACGAGCGCTCGGCCCCGAGAGCANCGCACCCGGGAGGCTCCGCGCTGCCGGTCAGTGCCGCTGCGGGCCGGGCACCGCGGGCTGCGGGCACAGGGGTGCGGGAAGGGGCGCCCCAAGGCGCCGGGCACTTCTTTCCGCAGTGGCCTGGGGGGAGGAAAGTCGTGGAAAGCCGTGGCTGCGCTGGGCGGTGGGCTGTGCCAGCGGAGGCTCCCTCCGAGGGGTGGCTGCAGGGGGAGTCCCTGGGATTTTTTTCTTTTTATGAAAAATCTTTCCTTCTTGGCAAGCCCCCGGGGGGCTCCGCTGCCGGTGCTGCTTTCTGAGGTGGGCGCTGGCGGGGTGCGGGCCCCGCTGGGTGTGTCCCGGCCGGGATGCGCCCTAGTCCGTGCTCGGGTGCTGCGGCGGCTGCGGAGACACCCATCCCTCCTTCCCCCCGGCATCCAGGCTGAGCATCCCCCTGCTTTGGCACCCACCAAGTTTTGCACAGGTAAACCCAGCCCACGACAGCCCAGAGGCTCGGAGCTCCTGAAGGCCTGGGAGGCTGTTTGGCAGTGGGGTGGGGCAGGGCATTTTGGGGAAGTCCCTCGCCCTAGCAGGAGGATGGTCCAGTATTTTTTGAGCCGGGGAAGCTCCCTTTGCCTTAGGACAGCGGGTGGCCTGTGTGCTGGGGGAGCCCCCAGGGCAGTCGGGCTTTTGAGGTGCAGCCCTGAGCTCACACCTGTGTGTGGGGGGCTTTGGAGAGCCTGGAGGGGTGCACTGCTGAGGCTGCCACAAAGGCCGTGCACATCACTTAGGATTTCTCACGGGATCCCCGTAACCCACATTTCTCCGCTGTTGGGTGGGGGCAGGTGTACCCCATGCTGGCACACCGCTGCCCAGAGGATGGGGTGTGTTTGTCCGGGTGTTTGTCCGGGTGTTTGTCCGGGTGTTTTCCCGGGGCTGCTCTCCCGGGATCCGCCGAGGTGCCGGCAGCAGCGGGGGACAGGGACGGGGCACTACAAGGACAGGTCGGGACTGGGTGTGGTCGGCGATTCTCCACCGCTGCCGAGATGAGCTGGGTGTTCTCAGCCCCGCTGGCACATGCATGGAGCGAGGGAGAAGGGCTGTGCCACGCTGGGATTTCCCCACGCCCGGGAGGGTTCTCAGCTTCGTGTTCAGGCTCCGCAGGGGCCCTCACAGGCTGCTTGTGCCGGGGGGATCCCTTGGCAGCCCCCCAGCCCCCGGCCGCAGTGCGGCCCCTCTGCGTGCGGGCGTGTGGGGCTGTGCCCCGGCCAGCAGCCTCGGGAGGGGGTGAGGGCCACAGCCTGCCCAGCTGCAGGGGAAAGGGGAGGTGAAAGCAGCTCTGCCTTTCTGCAAAACTCTCTCCCCTCAACCACAGTGCCTGTGGGTGCTTTTGAAAGCTTCCTGTGCCCAAGCAGGGGGACCCAGCTGCACAGATGGTGCAGGGCTGGGTCTCCCTTTGCATGGGAGCTCCTGCAGAGATGTGCAGCCAAGCCAGGGAAGTTCATGAGATTTCTGCTGCTCGCTCCATGGCATGAAACCGAACTCCTCTGGGGTCAGAAATCCCCCAGGGTGGCCCTGCTCTGCTCTGAATTTTTCTGCAACGTGTCTCAGAGGGAGGGTGAAGGAGCCAGGCGGGGCCGTGCCTCACGGCTGGCCTCAGCTGACGCTCAGCGGTTCATTCATGGCCGGGCTCCATTTCCCAGCTGTTTTTCTCCCTCCACCAGCTTCTCCAGAGCAAATGGCGCTGTTGGGGGACTTTCTGTGGGAGGGTGGGGAGAGCCCACACCGCAGTGGGTTGCAGTTATAAATGGTGCTGGTGTTAGAAAACAACCTGCAAGTTACCCTGGAAACCCTGCTGTGTTTCCTGGTCTCTAAGGATGTGTGGGACTGGTGGTGGCCTTGATTGCTGCACAGAAACTCAGATAACAGCTCTGGGGATATTGTGGGGGCTGCCCAGCACCATGAGACAAGGAAAAGTCCCCAGCAGCTGCTGAAGCTGGGATGGCCCCAGCAGGGCTGCAGGGGAGCAGAAGGGACCTTGAGGGTGCAGTGAGAAGGCCCAGCCCTGCGGAGGATGCTTGGCCCATTTCCACATATTCAGCACATTTTTCTCCTCTGGTTTCTCTTGGTACTGGCAGGAAACTGTGCAGGCTCTGCACTGCCCCTGCCCTGTGGGGTCCCCTCAGTGCCAGGTACCAAAGGCTCAGTAGCCACAGGGTGGCCAGCAAAAGCCCCTCTCCTGATCCATCCTGCAGCACCTGGCAGGGCTCTCCCATGGGCACCACCCCCCAGGAGGGAGCAAACCCTCCCTTAACTCACACACCCTGCAGAGAGGGGCCTTGGCTCACGTTCACCTTTCTGTTCCCTTCCACAGCTCCTCCTTGCCCTGGCTCCAGTGATTTCCAGCTTGGGAACCATGGCACCCCAGGGAAAGGTAAGGGTGACCTCCACATGGCAGGGCTGGGCCCAGGGCAGACCCCAGAGCTGGGGCAGCGCCTGCAGAGCAGCAGGGATGTGGTGACGTGCATGGACACCAGGCTGCCCAGAGCCTGTTTACATTCCTGCCTCTCCAGCCGGCGCTGTCTGGATGTGATGCAGATGGGGGAAGTGCTGGGCTGGGGAGCAGGGACAGCAAGGAGCAAAAATCCTTTTGGGACCACAGTGGGATGGGGAAGAGAAGCGGGGCCGTGGGAAGGGGAGGAGAAGAGATGTTGCACTGGGGATTTGGGCATTTGATGGAGAAAACTCCTGCCAGAGCGTGCTGCAAGGCATGCAGCCCTGTTTGGGCCTTTCCCCTCTCCCCAGCCTGGATTACTTCCCATTCCAACTGGGGCTGGTGCAGTGTGGCAGCTGGGTGAGCAGGTGCTCCCCTGCAGCCAGGAAAACATCTCAGTGTGGGTGGAAATCCCTGCCTCGGTGGGCAGGCGTGGCTGGCTGGGTGCAGCCTGCCTGCTGGCAGGGGAGGGGCCCCGGCCCAGAGCCTCCCTTCTCCACTGCTGGGGCCAGGCTCTGCTTTCCATTCCCAGGAGAAAGCAAGCAATTATTTCTTCCAACCTTACCACCCAAAGCTTCCTGCCCAGCTAAGGCAGTGCTTGCTCTAGGTGGGGAAACTGAGGCACAGTGCAGGTGAGCATTTTCCTGCAGTAGTCCAGGACTCCAAGCAGCCGTGGGGTGGAAGAGAGCGAAGCCATGCTGGGAATTTGGCTTCCACCCTCCTGGCCCCAGTGTGGCTTATTTTTAGCTGGGAGGTCCTGGACAGGCCAGGATGACTCAGAGGCTGGAGGAGGGGAGGCAGGAGGCCCCAGCAGCTGAAACAGGATGGAAAGTGGGATGGGGGTGTGAAGAGTATGTGGTGGGCAGGATGCTGTTTCCATCCTAACTGATGTTCCTGCACTTGCCTGGGGCTCATTCCCATGGAGAGTGTGGGGTGATGCAGAGCACTGAGCTCCTGCCTCAGTTTCCCTTTCCCCAGCAAGGCAGGCAGCTCATGCTTCCATGGCTCAGCAGGCAGGAACACAGCCCTGTTCTTCCTCTCCATTTAACCAAAGCCAACATCTTGACTTCTAATACCCTCCAGCCACCCTTGTTCACTCCTGCTGCCTCCAGGCACCTCCTTTGCCTTGCAATTTATTTCCATCCCTGCAAGGCATGTGTGTGGGAGCAGCTTGTGCCAAGCAGGAGGGTCTGGGAGCTGCTGGGAAGTGGGGCTAAATCCAGCTCTCCTGATGATTCACCTGCAATACGATCTGTCCCGTGCCTGCCTGCTTCCCTGGAAGGGCAGCATCTCCTCTTGGTCCCTGCCACAGGGCACACCAATGCCAGCAGCTCCTCCCAAGAGGGCCTTGGGATGTGCCCACTTTCTCTCTGGAAAACAGCAGGAGAGATGCTGGTTTGTTTCTGAAGGTGCTGGGAGGGGATGTGGAGCAGAGCTGTTGTGTCATGACCTTGGGATGGGACCCAGGAGAGTGGTGGGTGTGGAGCTGCCCTGAGTCCATCTCCTTGGGCTCATTCCTGGAGGCACTTCCTGGGTCAGGGACATTGATGCCCATCTTCTCTGAGGATATGCTGGCTTTAGAAGTCCATGCTGGCAGCAGGCCTGGGCCTTTGTACAGCTCCTGAGGATCTTAAAGAAGCTGTGCAGCAGATCCTGAGCAGATGAGCCCAGGGAGGTGCACATAAACAGCTGGCACGTGGTACAAGCAGAGCCAAGGGAGGATGCCCAGTTTCCCAGAGTGCTGGCACAGCTGACAGCCCCAGCTCAGCTCCCAGCCCTCCTGTTTGTTAGCACAACTGCTAAAGAAATGCTGCTGCTCAGTTCTTCCCACTCTGTGCCTCTGGTGGGGATGTTCCCAGTTCCTTATGAGGGGCCAGGATGGTTTCACCTCTGCTTCCACCCAGGGTGGTGCTGATCTCATTCAAGGTCTGGCTCCAGGCTCCTTTGGGGTGAATTCCCCTGGACAAAGGTGATCTGGAAAGGGGATTTTGGTCCCTCCTTTTTCCTGAGGTCTCTGGAGGTGTCATTCCTGGGCAGTTTGGAAGTAGCAGAAGAGCAGATAGAAGTGGATCGTATCAACCCCCAGGATTCCTCAGGCTCTCAGGAAAGTCTTTCCCAATACCCAAGGTCTCTGCTTAAACTCCTTGGATCAGCCTGGGCCCCATGGGAGTGCATGCTGGAGCAGGACAAACTATTGGCAGCTCTGGTGCTTCTCAGAGTTTTCCATTTAGCGGCCCATTTGTGCCAGTAAATTTGTTTCCTTGCTTGGAGGCCATGCAGAGCCTGGGCATCCTCAGCATCCAGAGTGGTTCCTTGCTTGCAACAGGCAGTGGAAAATTAATTCCCTCTGTAGGGAGAGCAAACAGGAAAGGAAACAACTGCAGAGGAGAACAACTGTTTATGTCTGAGGTTGAGCTTTGCCTTGGGCAGCCTGAGCAATAACGGATCTGACCTCAACCCTGCTCAGCTTCAGCTTCTCCTTCCCCCATCCCACTGGGGCTGCTCCTTCCTCTTGTACCTTCTGCCCTCCTTTCCCATAGGTCTACAGGGGCTCAGTGAAGGATTTCCAGGGCTTTGACGCCAACCAGGATGCAGAGGCCTTGTACAATGCCATGAAGGGATTTGGTATGGATGCTCCTCCAGACTGTCCCAGGGCTACCCTTGGTGTCCCTTATTCCCTGGTTGGCCCTTGCATGGCTGGGTGTCCCACATCACTTCCCCTGTCAGCTGACTGACTGCTTTAGCAGTGTGCTGAAGCTCTCCTGGTTTCCTCTCCTCCCTGCAGCCAGCTTGGCTCTGCTTGTCCTCCCAGCCCCAGCTCCAGAGCAGCTGTGGGCACAGCAGGGTGGCTGTGGTGACTCGTGGCTCTCCCCATAGGCAGTGACAAGGAGGCCATCCTCGACCTCATCACATCCAGAAGCAACAGGCAGCGGGTGGAGATCTGCCAAGCCTACAAGTCCCTCTATGGGAAGGTAAAGCCAGGAACACTCCCTGGCCCATGGCCCCACTGCCACCACCCAGCCCACACAGGGACCCACCGCTCCCTGGACCCACTTGGAGATGCTGTGGAGCAAAGGATCCCCCAGCCCCTTTCTCCCCCTCCACCAGGACCTCATTGCAGACCTGAAGTACGAGCTGACGGGGAAGTTTGAGCGACTGATCGTGAGCCTGATGCGGCCCCCAGCTTACGGAGATGCCAAAGAGATCAAAGATGCCATCTCGGTAAGGGGTGGGCACCCCCCCGGGGTGGGCACCCCCCAGGGGTGGGCATGCCACCAGGGCCCCTCTGAGGACACTCCAGCCAGCCCCAGGGCTCATGGGGCTGTGTCTCTGCCCACAGGGCGTCGGCACGGATGAGAAGTGCCTCATTGAGATCCTTGCCTCCCGCACCAACCAGGAGATCCATGACCTGGTGGCTGCCTACAAAGATGGTGAGGGCTGAGAAGGGGCAGGGGCTGCCCTGTGTCCCTTTGGGCCACAAAAAGGGCAGAGGTGAAGGGATCCAGGTCTCCAGGCCTGACCTCTTCCCTTCCTCTTCCACCAGCCTATGAGAGAGACCTGGAAGCTGACATCGTTGGAGACACATCAGGCCACTTCAAGAAGATGCTTGTTGTTCTGCTTCAGGTATGTCCATCTGTCCAGCAGCTGTAGGTGGTGGGTGCCTGTGCCCTGCAGGGCTGAGCCCATCTCTCTCCCACAGGGAGCCAGGGAAGAGGACGATGTGGTGAGCGAGGACTTGGTGGAGCAGGATGCCAAGGTGAGGCTTGGTGGGTCACTGTGGTAGGTGGTATCCAGGCAGGGATGGGGCTGGTAGCACTGGGACATCTGGATTTAGGCTGCAGAAGGTGGGTGGGTGCCAGGGGAGCACCCTGAGTCAGGCTGTGCCACCTTCCCCATCCCACCAGGACCTGCTGGAAGCTGGCGAGCTGAAATGGGGCACAGATGAGGCCCAGTTCATCTACATCCTTGGCCGGAGGAGCAGGCAGCATCTCCGCCTGGGTGAGCATCACCTGTGAGCTCAGGGTGGGCCTGAAGTATCTTGGCAGCTTCTCCAGGCATCTCCTTGCTCTCATCCTGCAGTGTTTGATGAATATCTGAAGATTGCTGGGAAGCCCATTGAGAGGAGCATCCGGGGGGAGCTCTCTGGTGACTTCGAGAAGCTGATGTTGGCTGTGGGTAAGCCAGCCCCACATGGGGATCCTGCAAAAACACACCACTGCCCTGCCTGGGCTGGAGGGGCTCAGCACTGGGGCCAGCAGGGTCAGGGCTGTGGCTGCACCTGCTATCAGGGAGCTCAGGGAAGCTCCTTCAGGATGGGTGGGGATGCTGGATGTGGTTCCCATGGGGTGTGGGTGCTCAGAGGTTGGGGGCACTGAGGGCACTGGTGAAACTGGGTGCTGGCATCCCTCACCACACCTCAATTTCCCTGCAGTGAAATGCATCAGAAGCAAAGCAGAGTATTTTGCTGAAAGGCTCTACAAGGCCATGAAGGTGAGTGGATTTCCCCTTAACTACAGGGTCCCCCAGCATTGCAGGGATCTGTCCAGAGGAAGGGTCCCCTTGCCACGGGGTGCTGCTGGATTGCAGGGTGACACAGGTCCATGAAGGCAGGACTTACCCCAGTGACCTGGGGTCTGCCCTTCCCTCCAAAGGAGTTATTCCTTCAGAGCCAGGGCTGGGCAGAAATCAGATAGAGGGTCCAACATGTGATGGGCTGAGCAGAGTTGCTCAGCCATCCCAGGCTTGATGTGGCCCTGGTGCACTGCAGGGTCTGGGCACGAGAGACAACACGCTGATCCGCATCATGGTGTCGCGCAGCGAGATCGACATGCTGGACATCCGGGAGGTGTTCAGGACCAAGTATGAGAAATCTCTCTACAACATGATAAAGGTGAGTGCTGGGGGTCCCTGCTCACCCTCTGAGCAGCTGCTGCTGCTGCCTCCCTCATGATGCCAGTGCCCCTGGGGGGGCTGTGCTGGGTGTCCATCTCTGAGGACAGGGTTCAGGGAGACCCCTCTCCATGAGCCCATCCCATGGCACTGCCTTGACTCTACCTGCTGCACAGTCCTCTGTCTCCATCTGCTTTTCCAGGAGGACACGTCTGGGGAGTACAAGAAGGCTCTGCTGAAGCTGTGTGGAGGGGACGATGAGTAAGAACACCTGTCCCCCCCTTGTCCCTCTTGGTTCCGTTGGTGCTGGGTACAACATCTGGGTCAGAGCCTGGTGGAGCACCTGGACCAGCAGCACCCACTGTGACTGTGGTTCGGTACAGGGGGCCCTGTGGCCCCTCTGCATGGCCAGCCACAATGTCATGGTCCCTTCTTGGCACATGGGGCAGGGCCAAACCCCTGGAGGGAGGATGCTCTGGTGGGGGCGGTTGGGATTCACCACACATTTCCTCCCATTCCCACCCATCCAGCCCCACAGCAAGCACCTGGTTCCTGCCCCTATGCCCAGGGGATACAAAACACCCCTCATGGAGGAGCAAGACAGGGTGAGGGGGGCTGTTGGCAGGTGCAGGGCCCCCATGGCTCACTGTCCCCTGTCCTTGCCCTCCGTTGCAGCGCTGCAGGTGAGTTCTTCCCCGAGGCGGCGCAGGTGGCCTATCGGATGTGGGAGCTTAGTGCGGTCAAAGTAGAGGTCAGCACCCCCAGCCCCCCTGCACCCCTCTGTGCTGCCTGCCAGCTTGGGACCCCTGGCTGCTCCTCTCTGCCATGGGGCACAGCCAGCCCCACACCTCTGCTCTGACTCTCGCTCCTGGCTCCTCTCGATGCCATTCTCTGGTTTTGGGGTACGAGGTTGGCAGGATGTAACCGTGGCAGGGCTGGCTGCCCCCCGTGGGCTCCACTAACCCTCTCCTCTCTCTGAGGCCTTCCTCCCTTGGGGCAGTGGGTCCTGCATGTCTCTGCAATGCATCACATGCAGCCCTGGCTCCAGTGCCCACCAAAGAACTCCTGCCCCCTGGGGTAGCCCAGAGCTGGCCTGGGCATGGCTGCAGTATGGGGAGCAGCAACCTGCATGCAGCTGAAGCTCCCACAAAAGGGTGCTTTGGGATGTGCAGAAAATACACCCTGAGCTCTACATGAACACTGGGAGGATGGAGATGTGTTTGGAGCATAAGGACACAGGAGGATAGAACTGTAGGGCAGGAGGGGGCACCCTTTCAGAGACTCCTCTTCTGTCTCTCAGTGACATGGCCAGCCCAGGCTGAGATGTTCCAGGCTAGGGCAGGCAGGTGTAACACTGGGCAGGGCACCAAGACTCCAGGGACTGTCAGTTGCTGTCTTCTTCCTGCACTCTGCTGGTCTGGCTATGGTTTGCCCCTTAATGGAAGGGGTGGCAGTGGTGGGGAGATCCTCACTGATCCCCAGGTGCTTGCACTAACACAGAACCTGCTTTGGCCTCAGCTTGCTGGGTGGCACCTTCCCTCCTCTCCATCTCTCCTTCTTTCCATCTCTCCATCCCTCCCTCTCTCCATCCCTTCATCCCTTCCTGCCTCCCTCTCATCTCGAGGGTGAACATGAACCCCTCTCTGCACCCACAGCTGCAAGGAACCGTGCAGCCTGCAGGAGACTTCAACGACGATGGGGACGCGCAGGTGCTGAGGAAGGCCATGAAGGGCCTGGGTAAGTGGGGACCGTGTGAGTTTGGCCCTTCCCGCTGCTCCCCAGCAGCTCCTGGGGCACAAAATCCACCCTGGCCCACCCATGGAGGCCCCAGGGGGAACAGAGACAGAGCTGTGGGAGCTCTCCCTTCCCCGCCTACGCAGTTTGCGGGGGTGGCGATGTGCCCATGATCGAGGTGACACGGTGACACAGTGTGGCTCTGCTGTCATTGCAGGCACGGACGAAGCGGCCATCATAGAGGTGCTGACCAAGAGGAGCAACGCTCAGAGGCAACAGATCCTAAAGGCTTACAAGGCTCATTATGGCAGGGTACTGCAGTCTCCATCCCACCCTGCTTCCTCCTGCCCACATCCTGCCCCCTCCCACAAGGAGATCAGCCCCTCACTGAAAGGAATCCTGCCCAGGGAGCAGTGGGGCACACCCACATGCCCTGGCATGACTCCCCCAAGGGAAACAGTTGTCACAGCAGCCTTCCACTCTGGGTGCCCCCACCAGCCCAAGCAATCCCTTCCCCTTCGCTTGCCCCCTCCTCAGCTCTGCAGAGGTCTCCAGAGCCAGAATCTCCCCAGAGCCACCCGAATATGTGACTTTAAACTGCCCCAAGGGTTTTCACAGATGTCTCCAATCCCTACGCTCTCCTCCCCTTTTTTTTCTCTCATGTTGCCTCAACTGGTCTGTCCCTGCAGGAGCAGCTGGGGACTGAACCCTCAAATGCTTTTGCAGGACCTGATGGCAGACCTGAAATCCGAGCTGTCGGGCAGCCTGGCCAAGCTGATCCTCGGGCTGATGCTGACGCCGGCGCAGTACGATGCCAAGCAGCTGAGGAAGGCCGTGGAGGTAATTGTCACACTGCTGGTGGCCCGGGGCTGTCAATGCCCACAGCTTCACATGCCCCAGGGTCTCATCTCCTCTGGAGAAGAAAAGATCACAAAGCACCAGGACAAAAACCTGGTTTGCACTCAAGACTTGCCTCTTTGCAGCCCAGCATGCTCAGCCAGCTGGTAGGCTCAGGAGAGCCAGGGTGGGGGCAAACCAGTGACATGCACTGCTATCCACCAGTCACACCAGCTGGGGCCTCACTAGCAGTGTACTTGGGCACTTCCATGTTGATTCCTACCAGCCCTTGGGGCCATTTGCTGGACATAGACTTTTGCCACATTGTTGACCTGGACTCCTCCTTGCCTGGCACTGCAGGGCAGTGCCATCATGTCCCCATCTGGTGTTGGCACCTGCAGCACCCACCATGGCACTCTCTTCCAGGGGGCTGGCACAGATGAGAGTGTCCTCATCGAAATCATGGCCACACGGAACAACCAGGAGATCAGGGCCATCAATGAGGCCTACCAGGAAGGTAGGACACAGGGGGACAGGAGGAACACCCAGGTTCTGGGCACAGAGCACACTGTACAAGGCCCTTCCAGAGCCCAGGCAAAGTTTTGTCTCTGGGCTGGGTCCATGGCTTGGTGCTGTGAAGGTCTGTTAGTCCCCCCAGCAGAGCACTGCTCCTCGCCTCTCTCCATCTCATGGTACATGCCCCAGCTCTGCCATCAATGTCTCCTTCCCTGAGAGCTCTTTCACAATGATCCTGTTTGCTCCAGAGTACCTGGAGCAAGAGGCTGTGCTTATGCTCAGGGCATTAGAGCTGCTGGGGTGACCCCTCATCCCTGGGTTTGAACCCAGCAGATGGAGGCATCTGCTTCAGCCAAGGGGATCACGGGGACAACAGGCACTGGTGGGTGGGAATCTGAGCTGCAGGGCTGAGCCATCCCTTCTCCACAGCCTACCACAAGAGCCTGGAAGATGACCTGAGCTCTGACACATCAGGGCATTTCAAGAGGATTCTCATCTCCCTGGCTCTGGTAAGGGCAGCTCTCACTGGGTCTTTTCCTCTCCCTGCTGGAAGGACAGTGGCTGGAGGAGACACAGCATCCCTGCCTGGCTGGGCAGTGCTGCTGGACTCTGTCTGCCACCCCCTCACTTGGGGCTCTCCCAGGAGATGTCCCCTCTCCATGATTTTTGTATCCAACCACAGGGCAACCGTGATGAAGGACCAGAGAACCTCACACAGGCACACGAAGATGCCAAGGTAAGACCCATATTGGCAGTGCTGTCATGGGCTTTGCTTTAAAAAAAAGGAGAGGATGTTGCATGCCCTGGTCTGGAACTGACATTCTCAGGGAAGCAAATGCTGCTGGGCCAGGGTCTCTGTAAACTGCAGGGGGAGATGCCAGGTGAAATGACACCCTTGGAAGTAAAGCTCCCATGCCTGATTCCTGAAGCCCTTGGCTCTGCTGGTCCAAGCACGGGGAGAGCAGCCCCAGGGAGTTCCCCACAGTAGGCTGCAGCCTTTCTAGTGCAGAGCTGTCCCTCTGGGGTTCAGTAACACACACTGATGCAGAAATTTGGCTCGTGAGCTTCAAACACAGCTTTGGGTGGTCTGCAGGAGCCACCCACCTCTGTGTGCTGTGCAGGGGGCAGCCCTGACACACTGGGGTGCTCCAGACCTCTCCTGGGCTGTGGTGAGACACACCTGCAGGGGGAAGGCTGAGCAGCCAGAAGCAGTGCAGGGGGGTGTGGGGGCCATTCCCTGGCTCTGCTCCTGGTCCCAGGAAACCTGTGACCCACAGGCTGTGTCCCCTGACCTCCTGCTCCTCAGGGCTGCTTCCTTTCTATAAGAGGCTGGGAAGATCTGTGCAGGGCCCAACCCGAGATCTTGCTTGGCTGTGCTGTGCCAGCACTGGATGTTCCAGTGCACGGGAGGGCAGCACAGCATTCCCAGCAGGGCTGCCACCAGCAGAGGGAGTGGATGCTGTGCTGCCTGTGTCCCTGTCCATGCACTGCCTGCACCCTGCCACCCTCTCTGCCTGTGTCCCTGTCCATGCACTGCCTGCACCCTGCCACCCTCTCTGCCTGTGTCCCTGTCCATGCACTGCCTGCACCCTGCCACCCTCTCTGCCTGTACCTCTGCCCAGGCACTGCCTGCACCCTGCCACCCTCTCTGCCTGTCCTTCTGCTCCTGCCTTTTTGGGACTACCTAAAAACAGAAGCCAGACAAAATTAAAGTAATAAAAAGCAGTTATATTTATTGAAGGGCCTTCAGGTACATTTAGGGCACACATAGCCCCCCCAGGGCTACACCCAAAAATAGATGACTGTTCATGGATTTTCATAGTTTTATAAGTTTGGTCCATTTGCATATTGGGGGTTAATGTTCCAATTACAGTTTCAGGTAATGAAGTCATTTACCCCAAGTTTGCTCCCCCCCAGCTCCCTTTTGCTTACATTTCTTGGGGCCTGAGACAGTGAGCTGTCCTTGATTGCAGGCCTAGAGAGGAATTGTTTTGTCTGACTGAAATGGGAAAGCAGTGGCTAACACTATATGGAGTTTAGAGTTATATGCCAAGGCATTGCAGGATTACAAATCTATGAAAAAATAAAAGCTAAAATCCTAAAGCACCACTGCCCATTCACTGCCTGCACCTCTGCTGCATGTGCTGCTGCTCACCTCACCCTGCTGCACAGAGAGAGCCAGGGATGACATGCACAGGGACAAGCCAGCCAGGTGGCACCTGGCCTGGCACCACGCTGTGTTTTGTCAGCAAAGCTGCCCTTCCCCTCATCCCACTGGCAGAGGTGGGCAGGCTGGTGGGAGCCAGCCTAAAGCCAGGCAAGGATGCTCCAAGAGGAGCAACAGGCTGGCACCCAAGCTCCAGGGCTGGGGGACTCACTTTGTTTGGCCAAAGACCACCCTCCCAAGGTACTGGTGTAGAGGCCAAACTGGAGGAGGACACAGGCCCTGCTCATGGGGAAGCAGGGAACCACGGGACAGGGAGTTTTAAGGGATTTTGCTAGACTTCCTTGCTTTGTCAGGGAATGATAAAGGTTGAGCAGCACCTTCTGACCCTGTTGTCTTCCTGTCTCTCTCTCTCCACCAGGTTTTGGCTGAGACCCTGGTGAGTGCCTGCCTTTTCGCTCCTCACCCTTCTGCACGTTTGAAGGGATGCTGCAGTGCTGGGCTGCAGGGCTGGGGCTGGGAATTGCAGCCCCACAAGCCAGGCCTTTCTGACCACATGGGCTGTGCTCACTGGCTTGGGCCTCTTGCATGAGGATAGGGGGCAAGGAGACAGATGGGACCTGCAATGAGGGCACTTCCCTCTGCAGCATGGGGCAGGAGAGGGAGAAAGCCACCTGCCCTGCCCTGCCCTGCCCTTGGGGACCAAGCCTGCCCGCTGCCTGCATGTGGGACCTGTGTGCCAGGCAGTGTGGGACACAGGGCTGGCTTCTCTGGCTCCCCAAAAGTGGGTATTGGGGAAGGGGTGACTTTCTCCTGCAACAGCCTAATGAATGAGATGAGCACAGTCTCCCACTGATGCCCACAGAGGAATGGCAGCCCTTCATTCCTGGGCAGCACTGCTGTAGCCCAGGGTGGCTTCTGTATCTGGCAGCCCTGAACTTCCTTTTCAGGTGGTGTTAAAACATCCTCCACAAAGGACAAAAAAAAAGTCTCAACCATGAGCATTACAAAGCTTTTTTCATAAAAACTGGAAAACATATTTTCTTAGAGATAATCTGTGAGTGTGCAGCTTCACATCCATGCAGAGGAAATGCCTTTTTTAGGGGGAAAAAGATCCCCAGCTATTTTCCTGCTCATAATCTCTTTACAAAAGGGTTTCCAGTCAGGACTGGCTGTCCCAGGAAGAAGTTTTTGACACCTGTGTCCCTCTCTGCTATGTGTCCCTCTTCACTCTTTGTTCTCTCCCAGAAACTTGCTGATGTCTCCAGCAATGACTCCAGCGACTCCCTGGAGACCCGATTCCTCAGCATCCTCTGCACCCGCAGCTACCCCCACCTCCGCAGAGGTAGGATCACATTTCCCCATCAGCTGCAACACAAGTGCTTGGATTTGGGCTGGGTGGGAGATGGGGAGATGGGGGTCCCCTCAAGGCTGAGGTTGAGCCCTGTCTCCCCAGCTGTGGTGGGGATGAGGCCTGGCATTTGAGGTGGCTTGTTGAAGTCACCCAAGCCTGCTCTGGTCCCACCTGGTCCAGAAGTCTCCACAGATGAGGCTCGAGTTTCCCAGGGCTGGGGGGGAGCAGCTCAGCAGTGACCCTTTCCTCTCCCCCATCCCCAGTGTTCCAGGAGTTCATCAAGATGACCAACCACGACGTGGAGCATGCCATCAAGAAGCGGATGTCGGGAGACGTGAGGGACGCCTTCGTGGCCATCGGTCAGTGCTCCCTCTGGACAGGGCTCCCTCTGGACAGGGCTCCCCCAGGGCAGGCAGCCCCCTCAGCTGTCACTGCCAAGGCTGTGTGGCAGCAGATTCCTGCTGCCATTGGGCCATGGAGACTCCCAGCAGGGCATGGGGTTGGGGCACTTACGGGGTCCCCAGAGAGGGCCAGGCCTGCACCCTTCACCAAGGAGGGCTTGTGGCTGAGACAGCAGAGCCACAGCTCCTTGCTGTGATGTGTCCCCTGGGTGCCATGAACCCTCTTTCTGTCCCCTCTGTGTGTTGCAGTCCGGAGTGTGAAGAACAAGCCAGCTTTCTTTGCTGACAAGCTCTACAAGTCCATGAAGGTGAGGACAGACCCTCCTGGGGCTGGGCTGTGCTGGGCTTCTTTGGGACTGTGCTTTAACCCTGTGAAAGGGATGGGGTTTGTCCTCTGGCTGTCCCTGAGGGAGCAGGGAGGGCTGAGCTCAACCCAACATCTGGGGTTATCAGGAGATGTGTCAGGATGATGTCTTGCTGGCAGCAAGTCCAGCATATGTCCAAGGAGAGATCACAGAACAGTTAGGGTTGGAAGGGACCTTTAAAAGTTTCATGTAGTCCAATTCCCTGCAATAAGCAGGGTTGTCTTCAAGACTGTTTAAGGCCCCATCCAACCTGGTCGTGAATGTTTCCATAGAGGGGAGATCCATCTTTCTGGGCAACTTGTGCCAGTTTCACTACCCTCATTGTAAAAGATTTCTTCCTTGAAATTAGTCTGAATCTTCTCTTTTAACTTAAAACCATCACCCCACATCCTGTCACTACAGACCCTGCTAAAAAGCTTGTCCCCATCTTTCCAAAACCCCTTTTAAGTACTAAAATACTGCCATAAGGTCTCTCTAGGGCATGCTCAGGCTGATCAAGCCCAGTTCCCTCAGCCTTTTCTCACAGGAGAGGTGTTCCCAGACTCATTTTTGTGGCCTTCCTGTGGGCTACAGCTTGGACTGTGCTGGAGATGCCAGGAACATCTGTGAGCCCCAGTCCCTGCAGGGCTTTTTGTTCAAGCTCTCCCTTGCAGGGCGCTGGCACAGATGAGAGGACCCTGACCCGGATCATGGTTTCTCGGAGCGAGATTGACCTGTTCAACATCCGGGGCGAGTTCATAGACCTGTTTGACAAATCGCTGCACCACATGATTGAGGTGAGGGGATAGGAACATCCCTTCCTGGCTCATCACCTTGTCTGGTTGAGTCCTGGCCCTGAGCCCTCAGGGGACCTGAGCCACGAGTGGCACAAGGGCTGAGCATCACCTGGGCAGGGGGAATTGGCCCCCAGCAGCCCCAGAGTTGGCTGGTCTGGCTGTAGGGAGGATGTGCTGGCATCTTCCACTGCTGCAGGGATACCTGCAGGGTGTCCAGGACATGGAGCTGTGCCCAGCACCTTGAACCAGGCTTCCCCAGGGCTGGTTCTCTGACTCAGCTCTCCCTCTTGCAGAAGGACACCTCTGGCGACTACCGCAAGGCTCTGCTGGCCCTCTGTGGTGGGGAGGACTAGGAGGCAGCTGGGGCCCTTTGTGTCTGAGCCACACACAGCCACTGCCTTGATGTCACCGCAGCTTCGGGGGCTTCAGGGGACACTCAGTCCCCTCCAGAGAACAACTCACTTTGCGCTGGAAAGCAGCACCACATTGCAAGCGGGGGAGTCTCGGGGAGGGGAGCAGAGGGGTCTGGGTAGGGAGATTGTCTGTCTTGAAGCAAAATAATTCATACCCGAACATGCCACTAAACCAAGGAATTTACCCAGATGGAAAAGACAATTTAAAATCTGATAAATAAAACCTCACTGTTGCTGACCCTGGGGCGAGAGCAGTTGACTTACTGGGGTAGGTTTGGGTGGGACTGGGAAGCCTTGGTGTCTCCTTGCTCCCGTAGGCAAACTCGGGTAAGAGCCCAGCCTCAGCTCCAGGGAGGGCCCTGAAGACACCACAAAACCTCTCTGAGCAACTCTTCTGCTGAGAAAGGGGCTGAAAATGCATGTGGGGCTGGCAGCAGTGCAGGGACTTCACCAAGGGCTTCACTTCATGCCTCCGAAAATCCCCGGCAGGGTTCATGCCGCTGTGTGGATGATGCTTTCATAAACCAGAGATACAAATCAGACTTGATGGCATCCACCCGTCCTCGCACGCGGTTTCCTGTGCTTTCAAGCTGCTGAAGAAGCAGTCAAAAGGCACATGCCATAGAGGCTACACCCCCAAACAGTTTGTTTGCACTTCCCCCAACACTCGGGAGAAAAGAACTGGAATTTCCAAAAGCGGGAAATTCCAGCACTTTCAATTGTTTCCAAGTCAGAACAAAAAGTCGTGAATACCCTAGTCTTCCTCAGAACAGCTGGGTGAGGAAAGCTTCACTTTCAAAATATCAAAGCAGTGTTAGGAATAATAACATAATATTATTACAACACTTCAAAACCAGCTCAGGTCAAGAAGCAGCAACATGTAGAGACAAACCAGGGAAGCTGAAACAACTCAGCTGGGTATTATCCCACTAAAAATTCCCTTGATGCCTTCCTGTAAAACATCCCCTTGTAACAAAATAACCTTTCCTGGGGGAAAACAGTCTGGTTAAAGCTTTTTCACCCTCCCCATACTCCCCATAAAGTTTTGGGTTCCTCTGCCTAGCCCCTGTGTGTAAGTAGGATTGGGCATCCCTGTCCAAACAGTATCTGGGAGGGCTCAACTTAGCCCACACCTGCAGCAGCCTACGGGTCACCTGCTTGGCCAGGAACCTACTGCAAAGACTGAGCAGCTGCAGAAGTTGTTTTGAAGGGAGGATGTAACCCCAGCCTTCATCTGCCCATCTCTTCCTGCGGCTCCGCACTGCAGCTCCGAGCTTTGCAGCAGAGCTTCTGGAGATGAGGGTAGCAGAGACTGCAGGGAGCAGAGCTGGCCACCTCCCTGCAGCTGGGGACAGGGCTCAGGAGTGAGGAGGGCCCAAGGAAGTTTTGAGGCTTGGGTGACAGCCCATCACCTCTGGGAGAGGAAGGTTTGGGGCAGTG
Source organism: Urocynchramus pylzowi (assembly GCA_013397555.1). Classification (NCBI taxonomy): domain Eukaryota; kingdom Metazoa; phylum Chordata; class Aves; order Passeriformes; family Fringillidae; genus Urocynchramus; species Urocynchramus pylzowi. Next base: position 1,626,860 of record VZRH01008080.1, read on the forward strand.
GAGCTCTGTTTCTCCAGAGCAGGGGGAAACCCTGCTCAGTGTTAGCACAGGCCACAACACGTGAGCCATCATCTTCTTCATTCTTGTTGCCAAAACAGACACTCAAAGGGTTTGTACAGGGGGGATGTTCCCTGGGCACAGGTGTAAACACTCCAGTGAATTTTCTGCTGTACGCCAATGGCCAGGGCCATTCCCCACCCACAGCCGGGATGTCTCGGAGTGGCACAGGACCACAAGTCAGCCCCTCAGGGCCAGTCCATAGCCCAGCTCAGGGTGATGCCACCACCAAGAGGACTGGCTGACCAGAGCACACTGTTCCCAAGGCCAGGAATTTCCATGGTGCCTGCTGCAGGCTGCTCCTACAATACAGACAAGATAGCAGAGTCACACAATGGTTGGGCACAGGAAGGGAGAGTGAGATGGGGTTTCCTCCGTGAGCATCTCCCTCTTCTGGAAAAGTCCTGCAGCCAAAAATCCTGTCTTGCCCCAGTGCCATAGTAATCTATCTCCTGCAGCAGCTGCTGTTTCAGATGGAGCAGAAAACAGCCAGTGGTATTTTAATTGCTCCAAGTACTCGGCACAGTCAATACCCCATTGGAGCACAGGTTATTTCAGCACCTGCCCTATGCTGGGGTTGGGTCTGCCCTACAAAGAACCACAAACTGGCCTGAGCTCAGCAGAGCTACCTATCCTAAGGCAATGCCAGGAGGGTGATGGGATCTTGGAAAGCACTAGCATGGCCTCTGGGACTCACTCATTAAGCAGCTTCTTCCCTATCCCTGTAGCACCCACCCCAGTCTCCAGAGAAAATACACTTCATAGCACCACTGTCCATGAACACCTCTGCTCCCTGCGCTGGCTCCAACCCACCCAATCCCAGAGCAGTCGGTGACAAACCTCATGCCTAACCTCTGTGATCAACAAGGAGGTGAGCATTTCAAGGAAGGCTAGGAAAGGAAGGGGGAAAAATCAGCAAGGCTGTGAGCAGGGTAAGGGCTGGAGGCAGGTCCATGCTGGCCATCCACGCTTTAGCTTTCAGGGGTACTGCAGGGAAGAGCCTGGGATTTACACCTTACACATTGACCAGCAATGTCGGGGGCAAGGGCTCGCTTCCAGGCAAAGCCAAGGCCAGATTTCACAGGTTGCAACATCCAGAAAACCCCACGAGGCCGTGTTTGCTGCGCAGAGAGGGCCGGACCTCTGCTCTGAGTCAGCCACTGCAGATCCTCTTTGCTGCCAGCCCCTGGAGAGGAGGAGCCACAGAGGCAGAGGGGATGCTGGCCTAAATCCTTAAGACAATGTGAGCCACTTCCATCCCACCTGCCGGCCTTCAGCCTTGGGAGGTGGTGAGCTGGGGCTGGGGAAACTGCTGAGCTCTCCAGGACTGTTCCCATATCTCTGGAGCAGCTCTACAGGATATGATGACTGCTGCTGAGCCCCGTTCTCAGGCATTGCAACTGGATGAGACACGGCCTGAGGAGAGAGGAAGAGGGGAAAATCCCCTCTGTGCCTATTGCTGGTTTTGTACAATGACATTCCAAATGATTCAAAGCTTAAGGCATGCAAAGAAATCCTCTAAACAATCCCAGAACTGGTTCTCACAGTTTTTTGCCCCACTATGGGACTGCACCAGGTCCCACTACAACCCATCCCTGCTGACTGTGGAGGAGGGAGAGGATGGCAGGAGGTGGTGATCTCCTGTGAAATGGGTGACACTGAGTCTGGCCTCACATGCCAGAGGCAGAGGAAGAAGGGAGCCATCATTCAGTGAGAGGGTAAAGCAGCCCAGCATCCCTGGACAGCCAGGGTGTGATCCAGCCCCCTGTGAAGGCAGGGTACTTCAGAGGCTTGGTGGAATAGGAATGCTCACCAATACCTCCCCTCTCTCCTATCTCGATCCCTTCCACACTCCCTTCTGCCCTCCCAGCAGCCAACTATCCCAGGCTCCCTCCCCTGCCTCTCCCTTGCCCTCCATCCCAGAGCCCTCCCATCCTGCCAGGTTAATTTGAGTTTCTGATTTGCATAAACAGCAGATCACAATGTTCTGGAAATCCCCTCCTGCAGCCAGAGCTTCCTCCCCACTCCCACAGCGTCACTGTCAGCCTCCTGCTTCCTTTTGCTGCCGGAGCACCGGGAGCATCCGACCGGCACTGCGCAGCCAGCAGCTCCCAGCTGCTGGTGCCCAGAGGGACCCATCGGCAGCCCCCTGCAGAGCTGAGCCCACGAGTGGCCCGGGAATGCTGTGCCAAACCAGCTGCATCCACTGCCTGCTCTGCTCCTGCCTTGTTCCAGGCACAGCCACCCAAGGCAGCCAGGTCCTGGCTGGCACCATCAGGGTTTAAGTGAGCTCTGTTTGCCCAGCAGTACAGAGGGCAGGGGGATTTTTTTGGCAATTAGAGCTGTTGGGCCAATGCCACTTTGAATTCACATCACTCGGCCCACCCTGCTCACTCCAGAGTGGGATCAACTTGAAGGAAGCCAGACCTGATCTGAGAGAAGCAGGACGTGAGGACAGGAGAGTTCCACCACCCCCCATCCACAGTGCTCCTTCTCAGCCCGTTTCCCACAGCACAGCAGCAATCAGGGCATGTTCACATCAGTAAGCTGCAACTGAAGGTGCTGAACCCAACTCTCTGTGTTAAAAAAAACCCCTAGTGTGTCAACGTGTCAGCTGTGAACACACCCTCACAGCCACACAGGCGTGCCCATAAACCACAGCTGCCATCAGGGGAGTTTGGTCCCCTGGGAGCGTGGTGGGACCAAAGGAATGAGGAAGGACCAGCAGGACCAAAAGCCTTTCATTTTCATAGTGAAATTCATGCTGGCGTTTGGGCCAGCCTGAGCTGGCAACCTCAGATTAAAACACAAAAAACAGCTGGCTAGAGAGGTGGAGAGGCACTGAGTGAGGCTGTGCCATCCACAGGTTCCCAGGTGCAGGCAGACCCCAAACCCCCAACTCCTCACCCTCCTGCCACCCAAACCAGATGGACTAAAGCCGGGCCCTCTTCAGGCCTTGCGGTTCACACCTGGCAAGTGTAGAGCAAACGCCCTGCCAGGTACAACTGTACCTGCTGGCAAGGAGCTGGGCAGCTGGAATCAGCCTCTATAAAATAGAAACGCTTAAAGCTTTGGTGTTTATTCCAGCACCAGCTGGCTCCAGCCTTGGTTCTGACCGCCAGTTCTCCTGGTGGATGGTTTCCAGGGATTCTCTGCAACCCAGGAAAACCATCACCTGTGCACCTCTATCAACAGACCCAGCTCCTCCCTGCTCCCCCAGGAAGATGCATCTTGTTCTGACTCCAGATAGGGACAAGGATGAGATGGAAATACACATGGAACAACAATGCCTCTTGCCAGATGCAGCAGTTTCTCTGAGGAAAAGCTCATTTGCAATCCCAGTGAAGTTGCCCAGAAACCAGGCAAGGAAAATGATGTAACGAGGCTCTCCAGTTGTCCAAAAGTGAATCACAGCCTCTACGACAGCTCCCCCCCCTCCCTTTTTTGCTGACTAATACCTGACACGAAGGGCCCCTGGGAGGAACAGCACAGGAGAGCCCTTTAAGTGGTGCCTGGCTTCCTATCAAAACCACACAGCGGCTGTCTGGGACCTCCATCATGGGGAATTCCCCTTCTCCATGCCTAAAAGTAAGCTCAGCTGGGCCAGCCTTCCTGCATTTGGGGATTGCAGGCACAGAGCTCCTGCTCTGAAGGGCTCTCCCTCCCCCCCCAGCCCCTCCAGGACCCAGCCTGGTGAGTAGCACGATGATTTTTTCGGTGCGAGAATTCCCGCGATGGAGCGAGGGGAAGGCAGGCAGCTTTTGGGGTGCTGCAAAACCAAGCCACCCCTTTTGCTCCTAAAAGAAATAAGCAGGGTTTTGTTATTTCATGTAGGTTGAGGCATTAATTTATAAACAAGTTGTTTTCTGGTTCGGTGGGACTGTATTTAGCTTTGAAGACAGGTTTTCTGAGGGTTTACAGAACAGCACTGGGCTGTTGTTGGGGTAAAACAAGATATTCAGGGAACAAAAGGGAAGATGTTGGGCATGTGTGGGGTCCTGCTCTCTCATCCCCAGCTGAGACTCCAGACACGAGCACAAAGAGCACATCAGGGTCCCAACCAGGGATGAGCTCTCGTAATCCGGCCAGGCTGCCAGGATGCCGTTCTGCTGCCAGTGAAGGGCAGTCAGGAAAAGGAATTTCTGGGGTTTTAATTTTTACGACCCAAAACATCCAATTCCCAAGAAATGGTGGAGCTGTGTGAATACAGCTGAGTAAGAAGCCAGGACTGGGGCAGTTGGAAACAGCTCAATCCCCAGTGAAGGACCTTGATGAACCCAGCACCAGGTCACCTAAGGAGGACACGTCTGGAGCACAGGCAAAGAGCAGCACAGCTGCTTACAGTGGGATTTCTTCACTCCTGGTTCATTGCTTTTATTTACACATATATTAAATAAAATCCCACCACCTTCTCCTTGTGGCAAAACCAACAGAAGAAAGAAAATCAGGTAGCTCTTAAGCAAGTCCCGAAGAGCAGAGTGAACCCAGATATTCCCTGTGCTTGGTGCCCCTCGGCCTGAGTTCGGTGCTTCACCACGGCACAATTGCACAGCAGCACAGAACAAAAGGATCCCTGGAATACATGCTCCGGTTAGAGGGTGGAATTCCCTCATTTAACATTAACTCGGAGGCTCGGTGGGGAATTCTGTGTCTCGGAGGAACATCAGCTTCGGCCAGGCGGCAGCACCACCCTCCTCCTTCCCGGGGCCGAGGCGACCGGCGTGCTTCAGCACAGCCTCCCCTCAGCCATTGCTGCTCCACGCCGGGGGGACATGAGGAGCCCCCCTCGGCCCCGCCATTTTGTGTCTGCACAAGCCGGGGGAGCCGCTGCAGGGCTCGGCCTCGCCGCTCTCCTACGAGGGCAACCTCCCACAGGAAGAAGGCGCAGGCCGGCGGATGCCGCCCCTCAAAGCCCCACTAAGCCGGGCGGGACCCCCGTGCAGACCCAGGGAACCCAGGGGACACAGAGACGACGGCTCCGCCATGACGGGAACCGTCCCCACCCGCTCCCCGCCCTCCCCTTTATAGCCCCCGCCCCGCGCGGATTGGCTGCACCGCCTGTCCGTCAGGCTGGGAATTTCCCGGGGGCGGGCCCAGCCCCGGTGCTGGTGGCGGAGCGGAGGGACCCGGACCGAGACCCCCGACCCCGATCCCGACCCCGACCGCGATCCGGGCGGCGGCCCCGCCGTGGGGCGCACGGCAGGTGAGCTCGGAGCGCTGCGGGGCCCTGCCGCCCTCGCGGACAGGAGCCCTGCCCGGGGCACCGGGGTCTTACCGGGCACCGGGGTCGCGCCGCCCCAGCGAGGGGGCCCGGCACGGAGGGAACTGCGGGGATCGGGGCTGCGCGTTGCCCGTATCTGGCCGGTTCTCGGGCCGCTCGGGTGGTCGGGGTGAGACCCCGGAGGGGGCCGGGGCCGCGCCGTCCCCCGGGGATTTGTCCGGAGCCGCCCGGTGTCGCGGCTGTCGCGGTAATCGTGCCGTGCCTCAGTTTCCCCTGTCCCGGCCGGGGCGGGGGCTGCAGCCGCCCCCCGCGGGGGACAGGCGGGGGGTCCGTGCTGCCGGGGGGTAGGGGCAGGGTCGGG
>VZRH01008080.1:1632623-1649545 GCA_013397555.1 Urocynchramus pylzowi
GGGCCGCAGCCGCCCCCCGCGGGGGACGGGCGGGGTGTCCGTGCTGCCGGGGGAGAGGAGCAGGCTCGGCGGGGTGCGGGGGGTCCCCAGCCCCCGGGCGGTGCGGATGCCCCGGGCCCCGCTCCTCCCTCCCCCGCCTTGCACAACCCCGGCGTTTCCCCGGGCCCGCGCATCTGCCTCCCGTCTGTCCTGGTTTGCCATCCCCCCCGGGCAGGGCCGGTTCGCGGCCCCTCCGAGGGGCTGCGGCGGCCATGGCCTCCAGGACCCTCCTGTCCGTGCTGTTTTCCTTTCCCTTTGACTTTTTCCCTCTGGTCCAACCGTGCGTGTCCCCATCGGATGGTGATCCGGAGGCTGGAATAGCTGGAGCAGGGATGGCAGCATCCTCCTGTGTTGGGAGGGAGGCACAGCTTGTCTCCCCCTTTCCCCTCCCTCACTTCCATGCTAAGACCCTCATGGAGGGCAAAGAGAAAAAAACCCAGAAAAGACGCTGCCTGTCATTGCTGCTTTTTGGGTGAGAGTAGCTCATGGGGATCTGCATCTTCTCAGAGATCTGGCTGTCCTGTTCCTGTGTCCCTGGCACACAGGTTGCCCCCTGTATCAAGAAGTCACATACAGCCTTTTCCCTTGAGCTGATTATTCCATCACTTGGGTGGGTTATTCCCACCACCTGGGGAATGGGAGCTGTTTTGCTGCCACAAGCTCTTTTGGAGTGCACATTTCATGGAGAGCGCTGTCAGCTGAAGCATTCCGGAGACTGGACTTTGGGCACTGGGGTGAATTCTGGAGACAGGAAGGCTCCAACCAGGCACGTCCTTGAGAGCTGTTTCTGTGGTGAGGTGAAGTAAGCAAGAAGAAAACAGGAGAGGCTTTTTGCTGCCTTTGGCATCGTTCCTGGTTCTGCAAGAAATCCCACGACGCCCTTTCAGCCCGACCTACGCCAGGCAGACCTATTTAGCACAGGGCCGTGGGTTGTTGCTTGCCAGCAGCTGGTACAAAACTCTCGTGGGTGGAGGAAACCGAGCCATCTACTCTTGTGGCATTGCAGATTTTGTTTTAAAGCAGCAGTTCTTGCACTTTGGGTGGCACTTCGCTGGTGTAGCTTTGTGGTGTCACTATCTGCTATCACCTACCAGCTTGGTTGTTGCTGGCTGAAGCACACCAAGCTGGACAAGATTAGCTTGGAAGCAAGGAAAAGGCTACAAGGAAAGGGGTGGCTGTGCCTTGTTCTGCTTTGGAGTGCTGTGACAAGCAGCCATGATGCTGCTGAGCTCTGCAGGGAGAAGTGGAGCAGGCAGGATGAGCCAGATGTCTGCAGCAGAAGACAGGGTCTTGCATAAATTCCTCCCCCCCGCCCCGTGCTGCCAGGAGAGCAGCACCACCACGCCTGGCTGCACGTCCTGCCTGCATTGAAGCTTGAGCCCATCCCGAGGAGCTCTGCAGCTGTGTGTGGTCAGCTGTGTTTGTAAACCTGGCAGACCCAGGGAAATGCTTTATTTTCTTTGTGAGCAGCCTCATCAGAAGCAGGTTGTTCCATGAAGCCTCTTTGGAAGGTGGGTTTTTGAGGCAAGAGTGGGATTTCTGGCTGGGGGATGTCTTTAATACGTACTGTGTTTTGGGTAGGGCTCTTGCCTTTCCTGCCCTCTCTTTGTGGCTAAACTGGCTGGAAGGGAACACGCTGCAAGTGGAGGTTCAGACCTTTCCCTTTGAGACCTGAGCCTTGCAGTGCCTGCTTTCCTCTTCTTTTATTCCTCCCAGCCCAGTGGACTGCAGTCTCATTATTGCTACCTCCTAAAGCAAATGCTGCTTTTGTTTTCCTGCAAATGAGACCAGTCCAGCAGTCCAGGAATGGTTTTCCCTTGTCTGGGAAGCTGCTGGAGCGCTGTAGAAAAAAAAACAGTCTGGGGGCTACAGTGTTTTCCAGTAAAATGATGAAACAAACAAACAAAAAAAATCATTCTGTGGTGTCTGAGTGGCTTTTGCTTTCCCTCTGAGGAGGCTTGCTGGGGACCCAGGAGCCCCAGTCATGGGAAAATTATGCTGGCAGCCTGCAGGGATTTGCTTTCACCTCCTGTGATCTTGGTGCGGAGGAGGCTTCCTGTGAATGTTGTGCACTGGAGAAAGGAAAAACCCCTTCTCCTTAGGGGGTTCCCATCACAGGATGGGAATTGAAGGGCTGCCAAGCCTGCAGCTCTGGGAGGTTGCTCCCCAGCCTGGGGTCACTGCCCAAAGCAAACCCAGCAGTGCCAGCCCCCTCCTGCACAGGCTTCACATGCTAAGCCTTGGTATCTTCAGTGTTCAGTAATTTTAAAGTAGGAATCACATTTTTTCTGCCACTTCTGCATGGCTGGTGCAGTGATGGCTGTGGCAGTGGTGCGTGTTGTTCTGGGTGACAGCAGTGACTGCTCCAGCTCACTCCCAAGCCACAGCTCAGCTATTTAAACACCAGCCTGCTTTCATCTTTGCCCATGAGTCTCCCCTGCCCACTCGCACTCTCATTCTCTACTTTTGCTGAGTTGCCATGAAAATTTGCTACCTAAAGGCCTTGGTGTCCCACATGGAACCAGCAACGCCCACAGGTGCCCGTCTGGCGATCTCTGACAACGGCTGGGCATGGAGCCAGTCAGCTCAGCCAGGCAGCCATGGTCTGAGCCTGGCCCTCCGGCCCCAGGGCTGTGAAATATTGTCAGATCACATTAGGAACTGTTGACTGGCAAAGAGGGAAGTGTTTTTTGGTGGTTTCTGCTGGAGTTTGTGGTAGTCGTGTTTTCTTTGCGTATCTAACCACCGCTAGGTGCTGGTGTATGGTCCCCTCTCTCCTCCACTCTTGTTTTTATTGAAATGAGATTTTTCACTGTAAATCTCACCTGTCAGAACTCTTAAAGAAAAAAAAAAACACAACAAAGCAAGACTGGGATCAGTGACTTGGTCTCTGGTCCCCAGGGTGACCTCTCTGTTTCAGCGGTGCCTTTCAGAAATTGGACTGTGCCTCCACTCCAGGAAAACCCACCCTGTCCCCAGTGATGGCCTGGAATGCTGTGGAAACCCCTCCCTCTTGCTGGCCATTGTTTGCTGGTGAATTTGTGGCTGGTCTGTGCTTCAGTCAGCTGGAGATAGTCCAGTTCCTCTCTGCAGCTGTTGTTTGAAAACAGCTCCTGTGGTCCCTTTGCTGCAATCTCCCTGGTAGGGTACAGACCTTGAGTAGAAAAGTTCTTGATAGAATCTTCAGAACAGGGCATATCAGAGGCTTGCAGTGGCTCCATCCAGCTGGGAGAATATGGGATCACTGTGAGTGAGCTCTGCTGTTTGGCAGGGTGGTCAGTGCAGTTGGACTCTGAGGGATTCCTGCAGGGGTGCACAGGGGACAGGTACCTCCCATGTGCTATGGGACAAGGCAGAAAACCTCCAGGTTTGGGGTCTGGCATTAAGAGAATGAGGACTGGTATTTCAGGCTGCTTCCAAGCCACGTGGGGAGATGGTACTGCAGGAGGGGGCAGCTCTTCCCTCTTCTTCCTCCTCTCCCAACTTTCCCTGACTCACACCTGGGCTCATCCCGGTGCAGGATGCAGATGCCCCACAAGATGGTCGCTGCAGGGTGGGTTTGGTACCCAGCTCCTCCCAGAGCCCCAGGTCTGGAGCAGCATGTGGTGACTGGACAGCAATGAGAAGCAGGCTTGGGTCCCCAGCCAGCCTGTGACACTGTCCCCATCCTCTGCCAGGCTGGCACCATGGGCACAAGGGTCCCACTGGGCCCATGCAACCTGGCCTTGATCACTTCTAGGGATGGGGCATCCATGGCCACTCTGGGCAGCCTGTTTTGGTGCCTCACCCCCTCACAGTAAAGAGTCTCTCCCTAATACCTAATCCAAACCTGCCCCCTGTTCAAGGCTGCTGTGACAGTGCTGCCATTGCTGGGGCCCACAGCTCGGAAAGGGCCCTGGTTCTTCCACAGCTTCCTGTCAGCTGCTCTGGGCTCCAGGAATAGCCTCTCCTCAGCTCACCCACACCACCAGAGCTGGGCAGCTCCCAGTGGCACTTCCAGCTGCTTGGGATGGGGTCACTGGCTCCCAACGTTGCCAGAGGCAACGGAGGGCTTGGCAGCACCCATGGAACAGATGGATGATGAGGGGCACCAATGCATCTCCCAGAAGCAGAGTGCTGCTGAGGCCAGGCCTAATTCCCTGTCGCTGAGGCAGGCTTTAATTGCTGTTCCAGTTGTGGATGCTGGCAGGTGACAGTTGTCATCTGGAAAGTCCCTGCCGCTCCCTGGCAGGCAGGTCATCCAAACTGGAGATCAGCCTGGATCACTCGTGGCATGAGCATTAGTCTGAGCTTGGGACAGTTTTGGGTACAGACTATCCCCTTCCCCTTTCTGAATGCCTCCTCTCAGGCCCCTCCTGCTCACCAGCTGTCTTGGCTGGGAGAAGAGTGCTTTGGGGTGCTCCTGTTGTGCCCTCAGGCAGCATCCCAGCTTCAGCTGGCACCAGGACCTTCTCAGCTGCTGCTCTGCTCCGTGTCCTAACAGGCTGGCATCAGGGGGGATAGTTCTGATGAGTTGTGCTGTGATTTACAGCTGCTGCTTTATCCCCCCAGGAGATGGGTGAGACCTGGAGCCAGGATCCTGCCCAGCTGTCCCCAGGCCAGACTTCAGCAAGGGGGAGGCCTTAGGCCACCCACAATGCAAGAGATTGGAAAAGCAATTAGCATACTGCTTGTGGGTGTTTTGTCTCCTTGGGCTTTGCTCCCAGCCCGGCACATGCCCGGATGTTTCCTGTGCCCAGTTCAGGAAGCCATGCTGCTGGCAGCCACTTTTTCTGGCTGAGCAGGAGGACAGAGTGGGTCAGTGCCTGGCTCCTGGGGCTCTTCCCCCACTACAGCCCAAACTTCCCCTCAGGTGCTGGTTAAGGCTTTTGGAGTTGCAGACACTGCCCCTCCCCAAACAGCCCCTGACAAGCCTTTATGCACCCCAAAAATACCATACATTGATCAGGATGCCCTGGTCACAGTGCCCAGGTTTGCTGTGGTGTGGGTGAATGCTCCTGAGCTGCATCTCCATCTCTGCTGGCATGCAGCAACCAGGGGTTGCAGCCTTCTCTGTGACTCCAGTGCCCTGCATGGGTGAGAGCCAGCCCCAAGTGGGGCTGCTGGTGATGCCTGCTCGTGTGACAGTTCTCATGGCCGTGAGTCACCCCGACACGCTCGCCCCAAGCGGGGCTGGAGGGGGAAGTGCCTTCACCTGGGTCACTTGTTGGCTGGCTGGCGAGCAGTGAGGCACCAGCACAGCCCCCTAGACCCCCATCCAGCTGGGACCAGGGGACTGTGGCACCATCTGGAGCTAGAGAAAGGTGACACCGTGCTCCATTGCCTTGCAGGGATGCCTGGCTGGGAGGTGGGCGACTGAACAGCAGGCATGGAAGGGAGAGCACCCTATCATATCTATGACCCCGGTGGGGGCTCAGAGGAGAATGGATCCACGGCCTTGGAGCGGCTGGTGGAGGAGAACGCCCGGCTGAAGGAGAAGATGCAAGGGATCAAGTCTATCGGTAACTGCTGCCTGCCAGGGGATGAGATTTGCCTTTGGGGCAGCCCAGCCTGTGCCCACAAAGCCAGGGCTTGCTTGCTTGCTTGAGGAAGGGTGCTGGTAGAAGCTGGGGGTCCTGGCACTGGGGCAGCAGCGAAGCTCTCCCTGTCCTGGAGGGTTGAGAAGGATGTCTGAGCTTTTTCACATGGTGATGCAGAGGGAGCAAGAATTTTGCTGAACTTCTGGGCTGTTTCGTGGTGGAATAAATGGTGGAAAGGAAAGACAAGTGCTGAAGCAAAGACAGCTCCTTGGAGTTCATGGGTGCTGGGAGCACTTTTGATGAAAATTCCCACCTCCTGCAAGCCCTGTTGGGCTAGGGGCTTTTCCCAGGTGTTTCTCAAGAAACCTGACATTGAGTGCTCCCTGCGGCAGCAGGAACATGCCAGTGTTGAAATGTTCCAGCTGAGTTGTGCCACTCTCTTTCTTCTCCTTGTCAGACTTGCCCCGCTCCCACCCCCAGTTTTGCTTTCTGTCTCGTGAGCCAGCTTCCTCCTTTGAGTCCTGCTTCTGCAGCCGCATTTCCACCTGCCTCGTGATTCCCTTGTGTCACCATGCCCTTACCTGGGACAGGGACTCACTGGTGTGACAGCAGCACCCCCTCATCGTGGGGGGAGCGCATTGTTCATGGCAGACCCCAAAGTGGGGAGGTTGGACCTGTAAGTCCACCACCCAGGCTTAAATGTGTCTCTTCTTGGGAGCAGAGGAGAGCCCCAGTGGTGCCTTCTGTCTCCTGTAAGCAGTCCTCTGTGTGTCAGCATGAGGATCTCTGAAACCAGTGAGCTGCTGATCCAGCTTTGCCGTTGGATTTATCCCAGAATAGTTGTTTCCAGATGAAGAAGGACTATTCTGGGTACTGCTTCCAGCCAGATGAGGTTTTTGGTGCTGGTGGATGGGGCTACTGCAAGACAGGCCCTGGGGGAAGGAGGCTGAGCATCCTTCTGTTGCCCACAACAGGAGAGCTTCTGGAGGAGTCCCATGTCGAGGCATCCAAGCTGCGGCAGAAGGCAGAGGACCTTGTGAAGGACAATAAAATGCTGATTGGATCATCTTCCTTGGAGGACTTGGTGGAAACCGGAGGTAGGAGATGTGAGGCTCATGGGGGAGGGATAACCTGATGGCTCAGGGGAAGGGAAAGGCTGTGCAAGAGACTTTAATGAAGGAGCCCTGCAGCCATGTTATCTCTGCAGTGTATCAAACCACTGCCATCCTCCCTCCTAAAAGGAGGTTTCTGTCCCATCCCCGTAGGTGGGGTAGAAACCATCCATCAGTGCCTGACCTTGCAGGGTCTGCTGTCTGCATCCCTGTGGCGGTGGAGAGAGGACCTGCTCTCCCAAAGGCTCATGGCTGCATCCTCTCCCTCTCCGCAGCCGTCGGCCCTGATCCCAGCTTTGCACGGGCAGCCCCGGGCAGTGCCCAGCCGGACCTGGAAGCACGGAAATCACCTCCCAGTGTGAGTCTGCTGAGTGTGGAAGCTGGTGCTGGAATGGCTGGAGAGGGAGGCACTGTCCATCTCATTAAAGCAAAAGGAGGAAGCCTTTAGCCTCTAGAAACAGGGATGAACCTGAAGGGAGGGGTCAGCTCCCCTGCTGTACTCCTGGTGGTCCCTCTCTCTGTGTGATGGGCATCTTGGGCTGCCATTCCTGGGGAGCTCTGACCTGGCTGCCTCCTCTTGCAGGGATCCTCCTCAGAGTTTGAGATTGTTGCCATCGAAGCGCAGGGGTTTCCCCAGGAGGGCAGGAGAGCGGTGAGTGGCCCTGGTGCCTGCAGGTGGGGAGTTGAGCCAGTGTCAGGGGTTTGGGGGTGTGCAGGGCTTCAGCTCTGTGCCCAGGCAGGCACCAGCAGGGCTGGCTGACCCATGTCAAGGAAGTCCTTGGACAAAGCACAGAGGAGGGATAAACTGGGCAAAGGTCCTCCCCCAACCACAACTGGCCTGGCTGGGCCTGGGTGAGGGGCAAGTGAAGCAGCCCCAGCCAGATGGGGACTCTAATATATGCAGATGCCACATGACAGTGACAGGAAGAGCTGTGACAACCCAGGTAGCTGTCAGTGATGCTCTGATGTTCAGCTGGTGCCCACACTGGGTAGGAGGACCAGGCCTCCAAGCCCTGACATTGCTGACAGGGTCTGCCCTAGCCAAAGCACCTGTGTGCTCTATTTGCTGCCACCTGAATGCCCTCCTGACTGTCATTGCCCTGTCCTGCTCTGGTTTTTTTGTGTGCTGGAAAGGAGGGGAGGAAGGATGGGGAGCCCAAGGGGAATGAACATCAGCTGGCACCAGTAAGAGAACATGCTCATTGCACATCCTGTTCTCATTGCCCAGAGAGACTCTTGGATGGGTTGAGTCTTACTGGACACTCCTGGGGTGCAGCTGTGAGGTGGTGGAGAATGGAATGGGATCTGCTTGGCCACCAGCTGGTGCCTGAGCTGAGTCCAAGTCATGTTCTCACAACTGGATTCTCCCAGCTTGGGTCCTCACTGCCTCCCTTGCCAGCAGACAGGGGTGGGAGGAGCTGGCTGTGCTGTACCCCACACACAGCCCCCCCCAGCAGGTTTGGGGCTGTAAACTCTGGGGTCAGGGTGCTGGGGACACACTGGGCTGCCCTGTGGTGCAATCTGGGGCATTCCCACAGGCACAGGTGAGTCAGCGGGGCTGGGAGTGGAGCAGGCATAGGTGTGCCAGCACATCCCCAGCTCCTCCCAGCAGTGCCACCTGTGCCAGCTGTTGTGCCAGCAGCACCTCCTAGGCTATGGAGGAGTTAACCAACCACACCAGAGGAGCATAAACCTCCTGGGGACACTCCCCATGGGCAGGGTACACCCTGACACTGGTGGGTGTGACCTGACCTGGGCTTTCCCAGCTGCTGTTTAAATCCGGTGCATCACCCACTTGGCTGTCACCTGCCAAAGGGCTCGGGTTCCTGGTGCCTGGCGTGCCACAGCAGCAGGGAGCACAGAAGTAGGACAGGTGGAAGGAGAACATGGGAGTTGGGGTAAGACCATCACCCCTTCCAGCACAGACCAGGGTGTACGTAGAGAGGACAGTCTCAGGAGCTGGGATTTTTAGTCTTGGTGCAGATGGGAAGAGCTCAGGTGGAGGAGACCAAGGGAGGAGTCGCCTCCATTGCTGTCAGCAATTTGAGAGTGTGTTCTGCTCAGACTGCCAAGGGGCACAGGGAATCCATGAGCTGCTGCCATGTCCTCCTCCACCCAGGCACTTGGTGTGCCATATCCAGCAGCTGGGAATCACACCTTTACAAAGCTGACACAGTTTTTCAGCACACTGAGAGGTGCTGTAGAGAACACTACAGCACCTGGTGCTGGCCCAGCTCTCCACCACAGCCCTGCATGGGACGTGAAGTTGATGTGCCCTAAGAGGAACTTTGCAATGCTCCTTTAACTGGTCTCACCACACTTGGTCCCCTCCCCATTCCCAGGACTTGGAGCAGCCGCCGAACGAGGATGCCAACCTGCTGCCCCAGCTGCAGCAGCTGGAGAGCACGCTGAGTGGCTGTGCCAAGGAGGCCAGCAAGGACCAGGTCTTTGTGCGCATGGGCTACATGGCCTCCGAGCTCAAGCGCTTGGCCTCCAAGGTGCACAAGAATGAGCAGAGAACGTCGTTCCTGCAGGTGAGCGAGGGCTGGCCTGGCACTTCATGGAGATTTTTCCCCCTTGTGTGGTGTTCTGGTGGTTTTTCCCACCAAACCCCTCATGCCAACCCTGAGGTGGACACCCGCCTCCTTAGCGAGGCTGGTGGGAGGTGTGGGTGGCCCAGGGCTGGCCTTGGTCCTCACACTGCCAGTGTTCACCCTCCAGACGTTGTGTGAGACGCTGCACAGTGAGAACAAGGAGCTGCGCACCAAGCTGGAGCATGACCTGGAGCAGAGAAACCAGGCTCTGGAGAAGCTCAGGTGAGGATGGGCTGTGTGGATGGGGACAGGGCTGCCCTGGAAGCTTCTTCCTGCTGACCCATCTCTTCCTGCCCGCAGGTGTGAGAACCAGGAGCTCCGGAGGATGGTGACTCTGAGCAGCCAGGACAGTGGGAAGAGGGAAGCTGCCGAGCAGCAGCAGGTGAGGAGGCAGCATCTCCTTGGAGAGGGCTGGGAAGGAGGCAGGGAGCCCGCTGACACATCAGCAAAGATGGCCTCATTTTAATCGAGCCCCCAGTTTGTCCCAGTGTGACCAGCAGGACTTCTCAGGGTCTCAGGGGGATGGGGGAGGCAGTGGGAGGGAAACTGGCTCGAGTTTAGCCGGCCTTGGGCACAGCCTCCACAAAAGCCCTGAGGGTCCCCCCCGTGCGCGTCCAGCAGAGCGGGGCCATGGTGGAGAAGGCGCCGGGCAGAGAAGAGCTGGAGGCCAAGGAAAAGAAGGTGAAGATCCTGGAGCACCAGCGCAGGGAGGTGAGGACCAGGCTGGGAGGGAGGCACCACTAAGGAGGCGGGGAGCGGGCAGAGGGGACACAGGGCTGGGATGGCACCGAGAGACTGGGGCAGGGCTTCAGAGCTGCAGGGAAGCACTGCTGGAGCTGGGATCTCCATCCAGCTGGTCCCCAAAGTGCTTTCATGACAGGAGTCTGCTGGGGACCACCACAGCTGGTTCGTAGCAGGATTTGGGCTCCTGTTCAGCCATCCCTCTCTCCCTGCAGCTGCTGGAGGTGAATAAACAATGGGATCAGCATTTCCGCTCCATGAAGCAGAAGTACGAGCAGAAGGTAGGGCTGGTGCTCAGGGCTGGGTGCTTGGGGGGCACATCCTGCTGGGTGCTGGCTGTGGGACTCAGAGGAAACGGCGTGGGGAGGGTTGGGGGCTGCCTGTGCCTCCTTTCCTCCAGTGTGGGTCCTTCCAGGCCAACGTCCCCACTCCCTCCTGGCAGGTCACAGACCTACACCAGGAGCTGGCTGAGGCCCGCAGGGCAGTGACCGAGCTGGAGTCGGAGCGGGAGCAAAAGCAACGGGATTTTGACCGCAAGCTGCTCCTGGCCAAGTCCCGGATCGAAACAGAGGAGGTGAGTCCCTGGGAAGGGTGACAGGGAGCTGCCAGCCCTGCTGCCCTGCCCTGGCTGATCTCCCCCCACCCTGGGTCCTGCAGGCAGAGAAGGAGAGGCTGGCCATGGAGGTGAGGGACCTGCAGCAGAGGATGCGGTTCCTGCAGGAGCAGCTGGCTCCGGTCACCAGGCAGCGGGAATACCAGGAGAAGGAGATCCAGAGGCTGAACAAGGTGGGGGTCAGGGCACAGCCCCTCATTGCAAAATGTCTTTAATGTTCTCCAGTCTCTTCACCTCTGTCAAATCCAAAACTGACCCTGATAACCCACCCTTGCTCACGCAGAGACTTGTGTCAGGCACACCACTTGTATGAGGCCCACCACATCCCTCTGGGCTCCGAGGAAGGGGGGTTCAAGGAGAGTCTGTTGTCCCTCTTGCCCCTGCCCAGTTATACCCACTTCCCATGCTGGGCACATGCCAAGGGTCCTCCAGTGACATCTTGGGCACTGAACTTGCTCTGACCCTGCTTCCTCCTCTTCCTGTCTAGGCACTAGAAGAGGCCCTGAATGTCCAAGCCTCTCCACCACCCATCTTTGCCATGGAGCCAGCAGGGAAGCTGCCACAGCAGGAGCTGCTGACCCAGAATGAGCTACTCAAGCAGCAGGTAGGGCAGGACACGGAGCCACTGGGGACGGGCAAGGAAATACATGTCCTGAATTTCCACAGCAAAGAGCCCTGTGTGCCAGCAGCAGATGGGCAGGTGTCAGTGCTGGGGTGGTGGGTGCTGGGGACCCAGCTCAGCATCCTGCAGGCATTCATCTGGAAGGACCACAGCCATGGGCCATGGAGCCAGCCCACATGCCTGGGGCTTGGCAGGGCTGGTGGAGTCAAGGATGGCAGTGCAGTGATGGGGTTGCTTAGGGGAGGTGTCTGCCCTCAGCCAGGTGCACCCACATTGTTCCTTTCTGCCAGGTGAAAATTTTCGAGGAAGACTTCCAGCGGGAACGGAGTGACAGGGAGAGGATGAATGAGGAGAAGGAAGAGCTGAAGCAGCAGCTGGAAAAGCTGCAGAAGCAGTTGGTCCTCTCCAACAGCCAGGTGAGCAGCGCTGGCTGTGGCTAGCAGCGCTCTGGGAGTCCTGTGTGAACCCCATGTGTCTCAGAAATGCTCACCCCCAGTGTCACAGTCCCTGTATGTACCTAAGAGTAGGGGCTGAAGGAGAACAGGAAGGCCAGAGGGGTGTTTTTCCTATTTCTTGTCACTGCCAGAGAATCTTTCATTCATCTCATCTTTCTGCACCTCTCCTGGGGGTCTGATGGGGAGAGACTGATGAGTGCAGACATTCCCTCAGCAACCCTAACTCATGAAGATGGGGGGTGGCAGGGTGGGCCCTGCACTAACCCCTCTTCCTCCCAGCTGCGAGCCTCCAAAGACGACTGCCAGAGGGAGAAGGAGGAGAAGGAGAAGCTGAAGAAGCTGCTGAAACAGCACAAACAGGTAGGGATGGGAGGAAACCCTCCTTGGGCAGAGGGGCTGGAGGCTGCAGGCGATCGGTGGTGGGGGGGGATGGTGGTGGGCTGCCCTTGGGATCTCCCCAGCATCTGTCCTGGCTCCTTGCAGGCTTCTGGAGAGAGGCTGCACGCCGAGCCAGGGCCAGGGCCGCTGGGCCCAGCCTGCCCCATGTACCAGTACCAGTACAGTCCCCCCATGGCTCACCCCGTGTACCACGGCTACGAGGAGTGGCAGCAGATCCGATACCCGCCAGCCATGCCGGGCGAGCACACGCAAGGACAGAACTTCCACCACTTTCCCCCGGTGAGACTCCGCCTGTGCCAGCAGGAGGGGGAGCAGAGGGTGACATGTGGGCGGGTCTGGGGCTCCCTGACCTCCAGGGGCACGGAGCTCCAGAGCAGGGAGCTGAGCACATGTGTCCTGGTGGCATGTGACTGCTCAGCCCCTTCCTCCCCCTCCTTCTCTTCACACACTGTCAGTCAATCAGAGTGCAGCCTCATGATTCACATGCCCTGTCTCTGTTCCATCTCCTCCCACAGCCTGAGTACCCCTGGCGCCCGCCCTGTGCCATGGCTCGCAGCCAGAACGCCCAACCAGTGGCCGGGGTGAAACCAGTCCCCAAGGACTTGGGTAAGGCTCAGATCCTCCCTGACAGGGGTGCCCATCCTTCGCCCTGAGACTTGGGGCACTTGGCTAAACACACGGGGGAGGGATGGGAGCACAACATTCCAGGCAGGGGCCATTTCCCTTAGCCCCCACCTCTCATCAGCTGAGGGGATGATTTTGCCATGGCGTTGGTACCTGCTGCATCCCTGCCAGCATCCCCACAGCACCTGAAATCAGGCTGAGCCCAAACAGCTCACGGAGTTAGGGCAGTTGGTGCTCAAGGATAACAACCATGCCACGGCTGGCATGCCTCCTGTGGGGCTTGTGTGAGAACGAGGAACTGTGCTTACCCTGTGCCACCCCTCTCTCGTGTCTCAGAACAGGCAGGTCCCGGATTGCCCTAACGCCAAGGACCGGCCACGCTCCGACACCAGTGGAAGAGGAGTAGGGAGTGTGTGTGTGCCCGTGTGTGTGTGTCCTGGAGCTTCCTCCGGCCGCCGAAGCCTGTGCAAGGACATGTGCTGCACGTGGGGGGCTCAGCAGCGCCTTCCCCCGGGGATGTCATGAAGGAGGGACTGAAGGTGCCATCGTGGTGACAGCCAGCATGGGGTCGGTCCCCTGCGGCCATCCCCTTCCCCACGAGGAGCCGGGCCTGGCCTGGCAGCGCTGTAGACCCGAGCCAGGTCTTCAGGGAAGAGGAGCCAGTGTTTCCCAGGAGCTGCCCCAGTGCAGAGCCCCTGGAGGAGTGGGGAACAGCGGGGACTCTCCCGGTGGTGGGAGACCCCACACTCGCAGGCAGGTGCTGGCCGCAGCCATGGCCCGGCCTGAGGGTGGTTGGTGTCTTTGTATTTATTTAAGGACTGAAGTGTGGCTGAGTCTCTCTGGTTTTGTCCTGAAAGCTGCTTCCTGTGGGGCAGCCTCTGCGTGGGGAGGGCGAGAGGGAGGGAGGGATACCAGGGCTGTTGGTCCCCATGTGCTCGGAGACAGACTGAGTGCAAGGGGACCCCAACCCTTGCTTGGGCACCCCAGGATCTGTTGCCCCAAGTGCATGCTCCCACCTCCCTCTGTGTGCTGAGCTCAGCCTCTCACCCTCCCCTCTTCTGCCCCCACCTCTGCCAGGGCAGGGAAGCCCCTGCTGCCACCTCTGCTTTCCATGCAGGGGACAGTCTTTGACGTTGCACACAGCAAATCTTGCTCCACAAAATAGGTCTGGAGGGGAAATACAAACACAACCCAGTTTCTCTAAGCGTGGCTGTCACAGCTGTGACAGCATGAGGCACAGGATTCCAGTATGCTCCTCCCTGGGGGTTGTCCCTGGTCCTGCCTCCAGCACGTTTTGCCCACCTGTGCTCTGCACCCACTCCAAATCCTGGGCTGTGATGATAAGTCCATGTCTGCAGTTACTGTGGAAAAACTTGTGTTCCTCCAGTCAGGCGCTGCTACCCCCAGGCTGGCCACTGTGCCCCCCACTCTACGTCCCATACCCTGGCCAACACGTGGGGCTGCACATTTGCAGAGCCTTTATTTGGTGTTTCTGTGGTGGGTTGGCGAGGGGCCGGCCACCCCCAAGCAGGAGAGCAGCACGTCTGTGTGCCAGGGGCACGGGCAGCCTGAATGCACTGAAGAGCTGCTCCGTGCTCGGCACGGTCAGGCCAGGCCCGCCCCAGCCGGGGGCTTTCGGGCCAAGCCTTCATGGAGACGTGGTCTCCTCCAGGGACAGCCAGCCCCTGCATCCTCCCACGCCCAGGATGGTGGAGAGGAAGGGGCAGGCTGGAGGCCAGCGGGTGTCACCGCCAGGGGTGCAGGTGGGACACAGGGATATTGGAAGTATTTGCTGCCATCGCTGAGGTCTCTGCCATGAGATCCTCAGCCCAGCATCCTGACTGGGGAGTGCCAGAGAGAGACAGGAGCAATGGAGGGAACAGGGCGCGATTCCTGCTGCTGGGGAACGTCTGGGGAGGGAATGGAATGGGGAGCAGCCGGGGGGATGCTGGTCCTCATGCCAGCAGCCCGAGGCTCTACTGGTCCTGCTGCTCGTCGTGGTTCTCCTGCTGCCGCCGCCTCAGGTAGGTCATGATGTTTTTCTTGACGACAGCGATGTTGGTGCGATGGTACCAGCGCATGATGGGCACGCCCGCGGGGCTCACCAGGAACTTCTCGAAGTTCCACTTGATGTCATGGTTCCTCAGAGGCTCCCAGAAGAGCCTGTTGGGGTTCCCAAAGTCCTCTGCCACCGGGGGACAGGCGTTCTGCAATGGGGAGCCAATGCATCACTGCCTTGCCCTTCCAAAAAGCAAACTGGCTGTGTCCCCCTCATCTCCCCTTGCCATAGCACCCACCTTCAGGAAGGTGAAGATCTTCTGCTCCTTGGCCCCGTTCACATCCCCTTTCTGGAACAGCTGGAAGTTGGGAACAAAGCCACCTCCTGGCCGGACGTACCTACAAGGCGGGGAGCAGGATGTTGTGCAAGGGACAGCTCTGGGTGCTTGCACAGGGGTGGTGACAGGGCCCCAAACCCCTTGTTTGGGTCCAGAGGCAGCAGCAGCTGCAGCCTGTGCTCCCACAGCCCCCTCGCAGTACTCACTTCAGCGCAGGGAGGATCTCTGAGTTCTGGCCAGGTTCCTGCTTCCCAAATTGGTTGGAGGGGAAACCGAGGACCACGAGCCCCTGGTTTCTCAGCTCATCTTGTAGTGCATTCAGTTCTGTGTGCAAGGAGAGCCAGAAGCGGGTTAGAGGAGGGCGGGGCACACCTGCACTCCCCAGGGACCATTCCAGTCAGGGCCCTGGGGAGCAGGCATTAACCCTTCCCCAGCTCCCCGAAGCAGCATGGACCATGGGGCCGTGCCAGAGGCTGCACTCCTGGGCCCTGCCCTGACCCCGAGGCGCCCCACAGGACCCTTACCAACATACTGCAGTGTCAGGCCTCAGTATGTGGCTACGTTGACGAAGAGCACCGTCTTCCCCTTGTACCTCTCAAAGGGGATGTACTCGTCCCCATCGATGGTCAGGGCCCCGTAGCTGTAGATGGTGTCGTTCACCGAGTGGTAGCAGTCCACCTGCGGGGCGAGGAGCAGCCCTGGGAGCGGGCTGGGGGCTCGGCCCCCTGCTCCCCACGGCCAGCAGGGCCATGGGGCCAGCCCTGCTGCGGGGACGGCTGCCAGCCGTGTGTCCCCTGCCCCGAATGCCGCTGGCAGCAGCCAGGCTCGGCGTGCCAAGGCCGCGGTGGTGGGACAGGCTGGCTGGGACGCGCGGATGCACGGGGGTCCGGCTGCAGCTGGGGGAATGCTCGCCGAACAGGGAGCAGCAGGAAGGCAAAGGGCTGCAAAACAGCCGGAGCACGGGGCAGGCCAGCACCAGAATCCCGAGGCTGTGGGCAAGTGAGCAGGACCTACTGCCCCTGGACACCCTGGGGGACAGGGGGCTCCGGGTGGGACGGGGAACGGGCCGGGAAGGGTCGGGCTGGAGCAGCCTCTCCATGCGGGGCCACAAGGGTTAACCCAGAGGAGCCCACCTCCTGTCCCCACCAGGGTACCCAGGCTCAGCCCAGTGCCACCGAGGGGCTATTTAGGGAGCTGGCAAGAGGTGAAATCACAGGGGCTGCTCTCGAGGAATGAAGGCTCCGTGGGACTGTGGGGTCCCGGTGGCAAGGTGGGGAGCCTGGCTGGGGGGTGACAGTGCCCCTGCCCGCTGGGCTGTGGGGACACTGTGGGTTCCACACCTTCCCGACATGGGGGAACCCACCCGGACATTGCAGGGAAGAAAGCTCCCGTTTTCTGCCCCTGAGGAGGTCACCTGGGGGACACATGGCTCTGTCCCCCTTTGTCCCCAGTCCCAGGACAGCGATTCTTGGCCCTTGGCAAGAACTCAGGAAATCTCCCCGTGCTCCAGGCACCGGGATTGTAGGGGGAAGGAGGGGGGCTCACGGGGCCGCCGTGCCCCACCCCGCCCCGGGGAGTCCTGCCGAGAGCCTGGGCAGCGGGCGCGTCCCCGGGGTGCCGCACACCCCCCCAAACCCCCCTGAACGCCCCGGGGGGGTGTCCCCTCCTCTTACCTTCTCCCTCTCCTCACTTCGCCCCAGCTGGACGAGCCCAGCCAAGAAAAGGGGCAAAACCCAGCTGCTGCGAGAGCAGCCCCCCATGGCTGGGTGCGGGGTGCGGGGCGCCAGCACCCCCCGACAGCCCGGGGCGAGCGGCCGGGACAAGCGCCGCTGTCGCCTGCTGTCACCTCGGAGCCGGCGGCCGAGAAA
>VZRH01008080.1:1658109-1670359 GCA_013397555.1 Urocynchramus pylzowi
CCCCGCCCCGCTCCTTGCCCCGCGGGGTCACGTGGCCAGGCCGGCGCGGTGACGTCAGGCGGCGGCGCGGCGGGCCCGCCCTCTCCCAAGATGGCGTCGCTGCTGCAATCGGAGCGGGTGCTGTACCTGGTGCGCGGCGAGAAGGAGCTNTTGGCTGGGATGAGCGCACAGGGGCGTCTTCCCCTCATGGTGGACGAGCCCCCCTAAACGGCCCCGGCCGGGGGAGCGGGGACCCCCAAAGCCCGGCGGGGCCCGACCGGGGCCGCGGGGACCCCTCGGACCCCTCACCCTCGGCGGGACCCAGCCCTTGGGTCAAGACACCCCCCACACACCACACCCATGCCCATCGGGCCCGGCCATGGAGGGGCAAGGACCCCCAGACCCACCGAGCTGCTCGATGTTTGCTGCGGAGCGGTGTTTGTTTTTTTGCAGCTGCGATTTTTGCTCTGGAGGGGGGTTTTGGCTTCGTAAATTATCATATTAAAATCGCTGAGACTGGTTTTGTGGAAGCCTGGTTGAATGAAGAAATTGGGATAGATTTGGGAAGCCTTGAAAGAATGACTGTGCAGCCCAGATCTCGGGAGAGGCGTCTTTAAGGAGATGTTAAGGCCTCTGAGAGCGGGTTTGTGAGCTGGCTGTATCCCTCATGAATTCACTGTGCTGTGAGCAGTGCAGTCATTGTGCGTGGCCATGCTTAATAATCAGTTTGAATTGCACTTCAAGAAGGGGGCCCCAGTCTCGCTGCTGTTGTTTTAGTTGACAAAATTCACTGTGACAGCAGAGAGATACAAAGCATCTTCTGAAATGTGCTTGTATCTGACCAGTGTAACTGTGAGGACAGAAAAAATTTAGGTCTAAATAGAAAATAAAATGTTAAAACTTTTGTTAAAGCTGAAAAATGAAGTTCTGGTCACTGCTAAAGGTCAACACCCGGCTGATCTTTTCCCATTTACAAGGCAGAGTAATTTAATCCATTCTGACTTAAGAAAACTTTTAATTTATGTTATTAAGGATCAAAATCTGGCTGAGATGGGCTAAGGTTTTGCATACTAAAAAACGTCTCAAGCCTTCCCTGGCTTCACCCTGCTGTTTCAAGACACAAATCCTTGTTGGATCATGTGGCAGTTTGGGGCTTTTTGGACAAAGGTGTGCCAGATAACATGTGTGATGTGGCTGTGTCTTCTTCAGGTTGACTCTCACTACTGCCCCAGCTGCCTGGAAAACATGCCTTCAGCTGAAGCCAAGCTGAAAAAGAACAGGTAAAGTTGTTTTTTGCAGTTTTTTTTCTCATCAATGCTCCCTATTTAAAACAGTCCCTTCCCATGTCTGTCTGAAATGCTTCAAAACTTACATGGCTGCTGTGTGTTGTGTTTGAGTCTGTTTTGGGGAATAAGTGTCTTTCCATGATGTACCATGTGCTGTTCATGACTTTTGGGGGTATTTTTATGACCTGGGCTCATAACACAGAGGATTTTTAGTATCATGTGATGTTTCTCACCGCTGCTGCTCTTACAGTGAGTCTGAATCCAAGTTGCTGTGACAGCTCTGCTGCCGTTATCCCTAGCGCTGTTGCCTAGGAGTTAATGATTGTTGGTTCAGTGCTGATGTGGTTGTTGGGAGCATTTCTCTCATCCAGGGACCCTCCTCAGAGCCCTGCCTGTTGTTTGCAGGTGTGCCAACTGCTTTGACTGCCCCTGCTGCATGCACACCCTTTCCACACGGGCCACGAGCATCCCTGCGCCGCTGCCCGACGACCCGGCCAAGAGCACCATGAAGAAAGCCTATTACCTGGCCTGCGGCTTCTGCCGCTGGACGTCCCGCGACGTCGGCATGGCAGACAAGTCTGTTGGTAAGGGACAGCTGAACCTCACAAAACTGAGTCACACCAACAGCCCAGTTTGTGTTTTGGAGGTAACAGATGATCCAGTTAGCTCCCCACTGTGCTATAGACTTGATATCTGGCTAGGATTGGAGTTGTCGTTGGAAATTCGCAAATTTTCTTTTTGAAACAAAATTTTGTTTCAACAAAGTACAACTCTTTGTTGCCGAAGACTCCTCTGAAGAGCTGAGCCGAGTTAGTGGAATGTGTGACCCATTTTCATGCCTGTGTTACCTGACTAGTGAGAAAACTGTCAAGCTGTTTTAGTCAGTGCACTCTCCCCACAGCTGAGATCTTGTTTGTGTGCTTTCACAGGCTTTGAAGCCGCTCGGTCTGACAGCATAAACACCTAATTTATTTTCCATCACTTTTGTTCACTTAGACTTATTCCAGAGTTGCTAGTCAGTGTTTGAACTTGGCTTTTCTCTTCACAAGAGCACTAGAACAAAGCTTTCATCTATTTTTTTGATACGTGAAATGTACAGAAGATATCTGTCAGGTGGGGTTGAGTAGGCCAAGCAGGTCCTCTGACTTCCAGTGTTGATGTGTCTGAAAATGGAGCTGAGGATGCAGAGACAGCAGCAGCCAGTAATAAGGGACACACATGTACCTGCTGCTGAAGTGGCTCCTGGGTGCTATCCTGAGTATCTCTCAGGCAACATTTGTTTAAAAACACAGTATAAAAGCTGTCAGAGCTCCTTCATTCCAAACCTGGCTGTGCAACTCTTTCAGAGGTGTATATTTGTGCAGACATGAACTTAAACAATTGCAATAATAGGTGTAGCAAAAATAGGGAATGCCATATTTTATAAATAACATCAAGATGGTTGAGTGTTGGGTGTGATTTCTGTGTGGCATCTGAAAACCTCCTGTGGACTTTGCTTTTTCTCTTCTCTTGTGCAGCGAGCGGTGGCTGGCAGGAGCCGGAGAATCCTCACACACAGAGGGTGAGTGAGTGGGAGAGCTGTGCTTGGGCTGAAATGCATCAGCCAGAAAGAACTGTTAGAGTGTCAGGCCCTCTCAATCACTTTTTCTGCATCTATATAATCCTTCAGATACCAGTTCCAGTTCCTAATCTGCACCTTGACTGAATTCAATGGAGGGAAGGCCTCTTAGAGGCTCCCCTGAGGATATCGCAGTATAAAATCTCCTTTTCAGAAGAAGCTCAGTTGAAACCAGCCTATCTAATGGTGCTGTTAAGGTGAATGTGCTGTGTATGTATGTGAAAAAAAGCTGTTTTCCAATCAAAAGTGTGTCTAGGATCTGGAAAACACAACTGCACCTTTAACACCCTTCCCTTTTACCCTTTAGGGCTCCACTCTAAATGTGACCAGCCTCGGGGAGGGGGGAAAAGATGCTAAAGATGCTGTTTGCTCTGCCAATCCAAATTGCTGAGAGTTGGCCACATGACATTACTCTATGCAGTCATGGCAAATTCATGAACCAAGTCTCAGTTGCTGAATTGCAAAGTGAGAATTGGACACTGCCCTCCAACACACATCATTCCCAAGGAAGGGTCATTTGGTCACCCACGGTGTGGGTTAAGACACGTTCAGCTACACAGGCTTCTTGAAGTACATCCTGCACAATACAGCTGCTACTAGGAACAGAGTGAAACAAGCAGCAGGAACCCCAGCTAGTTCACAAGCAAATGCTGCAGTGAGGTGACAGTGCTCCCTGTTCCTCCCTCCAGATTAACAAACTGGTTGAGTACTACCAGCAGCTGGCCCAGAAGGAGAAGATCGAGCGGGACAGGAAGAAGCTGGTGCGGCGCCGCAACTACGTTCCGCTGGCCTTCTCGGTGAGCTGCTTGTGCTATCCTCTCAGAGCAGGACAAGTCATCCACAACAGCCTCAGCCTGGAAAATTAGATAGTTGGTAGCACGATAGGGCTAGCCAGCTTTGGCTAATTGAGGACAACATGAAGAAAATGAGGCTTTCTTTAGGGATGAATACTTTTACATTCATTGCTGTGTATTACATTGCCCCTCTCTCTGATAGTCCTCCCCAGAAGTGCCAGAAGGGTTTACACTTGCCATGCCTGGGAGTATGTTCTCCAGCAGTGAAGTGCAGTGCAGCTGCAGCCGCAGTGCCAGTGGCAGCTCTTTCTCAGGACAGTTCATGCCCCAGCTTAGTGACAGATAGAACAGCATTGCCTCACACTCCTCTGCATGAAATCTCTACTGAAGTTAACCTTAAGACTTGGTTGTGGCTTGAATGACTTGTTTATTGTACTTGGCAGGGAGATGCTCACTTTGTTTAGCTGGGTGACTGCATATGCTTGCTACTTCAATGAATTGTGCTTGCTCTGTGCCCTTGCTTGTGTCTTATGGCTGCATTTTTTGTCTCCGTTGCTACCTGCTGCTATTTTGGGGGCTCTCCACAGCAACACACTATACACGTAGTGGTAAGTCTTTTCACAGTTTCTGCTGGTGTTAAAGCTCTCATGGTACCAACTGAAGGGGAGTAACAGATCCTACACCATGCCTCAGGGCCTCTGGCTTAGGTGTGCCTAGAACAAACACAGGTGAAGCCCAACTCTTCAGAGGGTAACATTTGTTACAAAAAATATTTTGTGTTAGTTTAGAAACGGGGCAGTGTCTTTGAGTAAGTAAAGTGCACTTGAAAAGCAGTCCTTCACCAAGCTTGGCTGAAACACAGCTGTCTGCTTGGCCAAGGCAAGTGCCACTAACATCAGTCATCTCATCCTTGAAAAATCACCAGGGTTAGGCTGATGCTCACATTTCTCATTTGGTGAGAATTGAGGTTTGCAGCCCTGTCCAGAAGGTAGATGCCTGCCTCCAAGCACCCTGGCTACAGCTCAGCTGTAGAAAGCTGAGGAGTAGCTCAGCTATTGCTGGTGAGAGAGAGTTGTAGGTAACAAGGCTTGTAGGTAACTTCAGCTGCTTCAAGTAGTGCTACAGAGCCTTTCAGATAGATGCTTAACCACATCAACCCACATTTTTTGGCAGCTGAGCTCTCATTCTACACTACTTGACATGGAGTTGCTCTGAAGAGAATATCCAGGGAAGATGTGTCATTAGTGCAGGCTGGTGATTTGAGGAAGGAGCAAAAAGCTTTATTAGCAGTAGCCACACACATCTGTCTTTCCCCATCTGCAGTGCAGTGGGAATTGTTTTCTCCTTGCTAACAGTTTAAGCAGAAGAATGTATCTTAGGAAGCATTGAATACCTTTTCCTTTTTGCTTTCCTTTGCTTGTACCCCCATGCTTGCCATGCAGCTCAAAGGATGAGTTTGCAGCAGGTCTTTGTGTCCCATCAGGAGGCAGACCTGAGGGTGACAGTTCCTTTTTTCCTTGTAGGACAAATATGGCCTTGGAACGAGGCTTCAGCGCCAGAGGCCCGGAGCTCCCATCAGTGCCCTCGCTGGACTCTCGTGAGTCTCGGGGTTGGGGTTACCTTTGGGGGCAGCATTGGAAGTGTGGGCAAGGGAGGAGTAAAGCAGCTCTAGAAAGATGATAGACAGTTAGCAGATAGCAGTGAGAGGAGATTCCTCCTTTTGAGCACTGCAGAGGTCTCAGATCCTCAGGCATCTCTCTGCAGCAGCTCCAGATGTTCTGCTTTCTCCCAAGAGGAGCAAGAGACTGCTCACACCCTTGTTGCAATTATTGTTGTGCAATCTCAGTTCTCGCTGCCTTCTGTGCTATAATGCAGTTGCTGTCAGAGCACACATGCCCTATTTCATGACTGAGTTGCCCCTTTTTTTGCTTTAGCCTGAAAGAAGGAGAAGACCAAAAGGAGATCAAGATTGAGCCAGCTGATGCAGTGGAAGAAGTGGAGCCTCTTCCTGAGGATTACTACACAAGACCAATCAATCTGACAGAAGGTAAAACCTTAGTGTTCTGTCACTTTTTGGCCTTACATTTTGTAACATGGGCATTGCCTACAAGCTTGTGGCGTTCCTCATGACCCAACTTCCTGGTCATTTTTGTGCTGGGATTGAAATACTGGGAAATATTTGACTTTTTAAATGGTAGCTTTGAATGCAGCCTCAGCTTCGTGTTGTACATGGAAGGAAGTCATGTTGTACATGGCTTCAGAGCCAGAAGGCCTGAAGGGTTATTTAATTTTCTTGCTGGCCTTAATTTCTGTGTGTGTGAGGCATCAAGTTTTGGATGGAGAAAAAAAGCTGATGTCCTTTTTCAAATAATAGCAGGAAATAAGGAAATAGCAGCTGCTGGGATCTGGAACCAGAAGTGGGCTGTTGAGTAACAATTGCGCATTGCTTTGACATCAGCTCGGAACAGCCTGTGTACACTTGCCAGTTCTTTAGCTGACTCATAAATTTAATCCACAAATATTGTAAATTGATCGGTAGGATTTGGTGTGAACAGGATAAACCAGCAGGTACAGGAGTGGTGTGGCTTCCAGCTGAGGTAGCTCCAAGTGGAAAGGATAATGTTGGAATTTCTGCAGGCCTGCAAAGTCTGCCAGTATCCATTAATTCGTGAAAGGTTTATGGAAAGGGGTAGATCTTCTTGGTCTCCTTTTCTCACGAGGCTGTTGGCATTGTGAGTTTGATGCTGGTGAAGAATACAACTTTTCTGGTTCCTCACAGTGAGGGAAAGGCTGCCAGGTAGCTCACTTGCCTCTTAGGCACTGGAACAGTGAGGAGCCTGCATTTTGAAAGAAACCCATGGGAGGTTTTGGCTACTGGGAGCTTCTTGCTTTGGGAACTGCTTTCTCTAATTCTGCATGTGAGTCTGAGTTATGCAAACTCCTTGCTAAGAAGCTGTGTATTGTACTCATGCAGCACCCAGCTGTGAGGGCAACAAAGCTGTGAAACTCAGTTGCTGTGGTGAGGGAAAGAAGTATGTTCTAGATAATTAGAAAACTCTTGTTTCCATCCCAGCTCAGCTGTGAAGAAAGATGTGGGTCCCTTGTTTCTCCTGGGCTAGCACTGATGTTGCTCTCATGTTACTGTGCCCAGTCAGGGCAGCTCTTTATTAATTTTTTGCCTTTCTATTTATTTCTAGAAATGTGATAGTTGCCGTGGCTTCTGAATTACGGGGTGCAGGTGAAATTAAGTGTCTTAGAGACGGTGGCAGGTCTCCACACAGTGCGAGGTGCATATTAGAATCCAGCTCGAGTTTCAGTTCCTGAGACATTTCTTTGTCTTGCTTTCTGTTGTGCTCCCAGTGACGACTCTGCGCCAGCGCCTGCTGCAGCCTGACTTCCAGCCCATCTGTGCTTCCCAGCTCTACCCACGCCACAAGCACCTCCTGATCAAACGCTCGCTGCGCTGCCGGGTAGGGAGTTCACTCCAGAGAAGTGCCCTTGCCAGGCCCTCAGCACCTGGCTGCTGGGAAATGGGCTGTGTGTTTCTCTTTTCAAAGAAATGGCTCAAATGTTTCTGGTTGTTGAAAGTTCTCAGCCAAGTTAGTGGTAGCAGCACTAAGGGGATGAGAGAGGCTGTCGTGTCTCTGGTGTGCTGACAGTTGTGAAAGGGGGACATCGCTGTCAAGGATGCATAAAGACACAAAGGTGGTTTGTGCTAGTGCCCTGCCTAGCAAGGAGTCAAAGCACACTGCCAGTATAGTCGAAATAAAAAAAAAATGTTGCTGTTACTAAGGGCAAAAATCAACAAACAAAATATTAGGGAGAGGCAGTGCAGAGTACTGAAGATGTCACTAGAGTGAAGGCAGGAAGAGGGTATTTCAGAGAAGCAAAGCAGAGATCTGAGAAGTGAAGACAAGCAAGAGTTAAATCCAAGTTCTGATGTTGGCTTTCTGCATGGCCCTTACTACATGATTTGTTTTCTCAGTCATACAAGGATATTTATTTATCTAGTTCCTATAGTAATAGAGCAATATTATTTTAAGTATTTAAGATGCAGGATGCTTAACAAATGCAGAGTATTTTCTCAGAAATCAGTAATGTTAGACATCCTGTATTTGAAGAGTAGCCTATGAGGAGATCAGGACTTCTAGCTACTTCATTTTTTAAATGGATTCTGGATCCTACAGTTATTTGTGCTGCAGTCATTGTCCAGGTGTTCTCAAGACTGGTTCCAAGTCTTGTGTTTCTGAGGTTGTGCTGGTAGTGCTGGGTATGACATTTTTGAGTATCAATAGCTGAACACATTGGTGGCTACATTGCACCCCAGATTGTTTTGTTTGTTTGTTTGTTTTTTGGTTTGGTTTGGTTTTTGGGGTTTTTTTTGTTTGTTTATTTGTTTGTTTGTTTGTTTTCCTGTGCTGAAGGCTGTAATGTCATGGCTGATGACACAGCACTTGTGGCTCTGATTCTTCAGTGTGTGACTGCACACTGTCTTTTGATGCTGACTTAAATACCTTTCTCTCTAGAAATGTGAACATAACCTGAGCAAACCAGAATTCAATCCAACATCTATCAAATTCAAGATCCAGCTGGTTGCTGTGTAAGTAAGAAATGGGGACTGTGGAGAGCAACTCCCTGTTCATGCTTAGTTAATGCCTTCTATTTTAATTTCCTTTGACCTCTTGTGGGATTGTGTCATCCCTTAGGATGGTGTAATCACCTTTTTAAATATATTTAGCTTATCTGTAATAGTTTTGCTTGCTGATCTACTGAAGATTTCAGCAGTTTGACAAAAACACTGCATGCTGTGCCAGCCCTCGACTGTAGCAAGGTTTTGTAGGGTTAGGGTTATACAGCAAAAGAACACTTCATTTTTCCTTTTAGGAAAGCTCTAATAGCTTTACAGACAGCAGCACAGTCCCTCACAGTCATTTGCTCTGTTATTTTGTAGTAACTACATCCCTGAAGTGAGAATCATGTCTATTCCCAACCTGCGCTACATGAAGGTCAGTAGCTTTTCCAGAAATGTCTCAGGCTGAGACACAGCCAGGAGCTGTGAATGTGGGATCTTTTTGGAAGATGACATGGTGTGTGATTGTTCCCTGAGGGCTCCACTCACTGCATTTAGAGGGTGCAGGGTTTAAGGGAGTGTAACACTGGGTAACACTGCATGTACTTGTCACTGCAGCAGTAGATTGCTGTGCAATGTGACATCATCACTTGCCAATGTCTGAAGAATAAAAGGTGAGATCTCAGCTAGACTCCCAAAACACCTATTTTTTATATTAAGAGTTTTGCATGGCATTGATGCCTTTCTTATGGGCAGGGGTGGTCACTGTCCATCCATTGAGAGGATGTGATGTAATTTTTGAATGTGTTGATGAGTCAGGGAAGATGGAGGTGCTTACAGTAACAATGAATTTTCACACAATTGCTTCTTGAACTGTGATTCCTGAATCTCCCCAGGAGAGCCAAGTCCTTCTGACTCTGACTAATCCTGTGGAGAACGTCACACATGTCACATTGCTGGAGTGTGAGGAGGGAGACCCTGATAACATCAACAGCACTGCCAAGGTATTGATTGTACCCTCCTGCTGGGTAAGCCCAAGCCTCCTCCAGGGTTTACCACTCCCATTTGTCCTTCCACAGGGCACACTTTTCATATGTCCTTCAACCCCTGCCAGCTGTGCTGCGTTTCCCTCCTTGGAGCATAAATGACTGTCACAATTGTAAACAGCAGCTCATTAAGTATTTTGGAATTCTGTCTGTTCATTGATATCCAAAACCCAAGGGAGAAATTTATTATTTCACTAAATAAAGGGTGGTAATCAGGTGGTCCTGGAGCAGAGAAAAGCTGAGGATGAATCACTTTTCTGTTAAACCACAGTGAAGCAGACCTCAGAAGAGGAGAGTCCTCTCCTGCTTGCAGTGTAGCTGGTGATCAGTGCTGAAAGGCTTCTTTCTCTCCATGCTCTGTTTCAGGTGGCAGTTCCTCCCAAGGAGCTTATTCTGGCTGGCAAAGATGCTGCAGCAGAATATGATGAGCTGGCAGAGCCTCAAGACTTCCAGGATGACCCTGAGTGAGTGTCCTGTAGGGATCCTCTCCCTTAAAAACTTGGCTCTTTGAGTAACTCCCTCTCCTGCTGTCTTCAGCGTGGTTTGAGTTCCTCTGAGAGCATTGTTGCACTGGAACAATGCTTTGAGAACTTGGCTGACCCAGTGTTCTTTCTGTGTGTTCTGCCTCGCAGCGTTATTGCCTTTAGAAAAGCCAACAAGGTGGGAGTTTTCATCAAGGTCACCCCACAGAAAGAAGAGGGCGAAGTGACCGTGAGTTTCAAGATGAAGCACGAGTTCAAAAACCTCACTGCTCCCCTCAGGCCCAACGAGGACGGTGACCACAGCTCGGAGGTGATCTGGCTGACGCACCACGTGGAGCTCAGCCTCGGCCCCCTGCTGCCCTAGCGGCCCCCAGGGCTGCACCGACTGGCACCCCGAGGAAGCACTGCTGAAAGGTTCTGCCAGAGCTCCCTTGTGATGTGTGGGTGTGCCACGGCCTGGCCAGCTGCCAGGAGGGGGCTGAGCCTGCCGTGGCCTGGGCTGGTTTGTTCTCTCTCCCCTTGTCGTAGTGCCCACTAACCACCGCTCCTCTTCCCCTCACTGCCACAGCCTAGAGTAACTTGCAGCACGTCTTAGAGCACAGAAAAAGATCTCCCTCTAGGTTTGCACTGAATTGGGCTTTATCAACAGATGATTAGGGCTGAATTTGGATTTATCAGCAGAAAAGAACCCATACTGGTTTTTTCTCCGTGTCAGCCCACAAACCTGATGTTACATACCCAATAATGAACAACAACTCTTTCACACAGAGCAATGCCCTTCCCAAACAAACATTTTAAGGAGTCTCCCTGCCTTCTGCATTCTGGCAAGTTACTGCCGGCAGCATGATCTTTTCTTTTGGTTTTCTGCTCCCTCATAGGATACCTCAGCTGTGGGGGCTGGGCCATAGAGCCCTGCCCCTCTGGCACATGTAGCTTGCTTAGCCGAGGTGGCAGATGTTTTTTCACAAAGGAGTTGATCCATTTGCCTTTAAACTTTAAACATAGTGTACTGTAGTGTTCATGGATCTGACTGGCAACCAAACCCACCATCAGCCCACTGCATCTCAGCTGGATGTGGCAGCAGGATGTGCTGCAAGCTGGGAATTCAGGTTCTGCTGCAGCTCTTGACTGAGGCAGGGATGCTCCAGAGAGGCTCCCTGGCAGACCTCAGCTCGATAAATGTTGTGTTGCTAGGGGTTGTAGCAATGAGGGTATGAAACCTGGAGAGTTAAGATTAGTTCTGGTAATTATAAAACTACAGCAGTGATTTGGGTTCATAATCTTTTTTTTTCCAGTTAGGGTGGGTGGGAGGGAGGTGTAAAGGTGGAAACTCATTAGCTGTTAAGGACACACACTGTACCAGAAGGTCATTTACCCAGGGTATAATTTGGCTGCAGTCCAAGCTAAAATGGGTGATTAAGAGCTGTGTATCCAGGAAACTGAATTACCAAGAAGTGCATGGCTGGTGCAGGCAGGTGAGATGGCTCTTCCTGCAGAGCATTCCCACTTCAGACGTTGACCTTTGTTAAACATTTCTGAGGGGCTTTGCCATGCTGCTGTGCTGGGAAAGGCTTGAATACCAGCCAGCCATGGCCGTGTCATGATGCTGGTGCCATGGCTCTGCCAGCCTGCATCTGGGAATCCTCTGCATGGAGGGGCAGGATGAGGCTGCCTGCTCTCTGGGGGTGGTGCAGCACCCCAAAACATGTCCCTTAGTGCAAGGAACCTGCTGTGTGTGCTGGGGGGGCCCACAGCTCACAGCCCTGGTCCTGCAGCGGGTCTCAAAGCAGCGAGGCATCGTTTACAGGTGACACACAGATGTACAGCATGAGTTTGAGACTTGTAGTTAGTAGTTAATGTGTAGTGCTAGTGCCTGCTGTGGCTTTCCCTGTCCAGATAACAAAGCACTTCACCTCTGGCCACAACTTCTCCTGTTCAGTAGCCAAAACAGCTGCTGCACTTACACCACCACAGAAAGACCTCTCGGGACCCGTGCCCGGAGCTGTGCCTGGGGCTGGGGTTTGCTGCAGGCAGCGTGTCCTGCGCCCTCCTCGCTACAAACAAAAGGTGCATCGGGCCGTGGCGTCCTGAGCTCGGCGAGCGGCCCCCCCTCCCCGCAGGTGCGTAGGCGATAGGAAAGGTATTGGCAGTCCCTGCCTCTGTCCCTGCTCCGCGACAGGCGCCTGTTGCCTTTTGCTTGACGTCGTGTAGTGACCTTCAATAAACCACACGTGGCTCTCGGTTCTTTGCGCTGGCTCTTATTCCAAAACAATCATTATTTAACCCAAACGAAAGGCGGGGCTCCCCCTCCTTTCCCAATGGTCTCGTCCCCGTGCTCCCCCACTCTCGTTGCCCGTGGTCTCGCTCGTTGGGCTGTGTCTGGAGCGCCCCCTGCCGCCGTGACGTCACTGCTGCCGCAGCCCGCCTTTTCCGTCACGGCGCTGCTGGAAGCGGCGTCACTTCCGGCCGCCGCCT
>VZRH01008080.1:1670605-1686969 GCA_013397555.1 Urocynchramus pylzowi
CCCCGCCGCTCCTCCGCCGCGGTGCCGGGGCCGCCGCCGCTGCGGGGGCTGCGCTGGGCCCCTCGTGTGCCCCTGGCCGCGTCCCTCCCAGCTGAAGCCTCTCCCGAGGGGGCCCGCTGGGGACAGTCGCTGCTGCGGGATAGCGGGGGCGGTGTCGCCTGCTGCAGTCCACGCACTGACAGGTTCAGATCTCAAGAATTCGCTTTTTGTTTGGTTATTCTAAGTTTTACTCCAAGTTACAATAGCGACCAGAGTATGATTCTGTAGTAATTTGGGCCTGGGTCATGGCTTGCAGCTCTCCTGATGTCTCTGAATCCATTTGCATCTTTTAATCATCTGATGAGTTAAACTAGATCATTTTTCAGTGTGAAATGCTGTTGTGATGGTAGAGCTTGTTACAAATTTCCCGATTTTCTTCTTGCTCGATTCAGGACTTCCCTATCCTGTGCCAGACGTGTCTTGGAGAGAATCCCTATATTCGGATGGTATGTGCCTGTTGGACCCTGCAGTCCTTCCCTCCCTCTGTGGTGCCCTAAACCTGTGGGTTTGGGACTGAAATAGGACTGGGAACTGGAGGAGATGCTGAAGTGAGCACACACTCCTGAGCAAAGATGACCAAGCCCAGTGTTTGGAGTGCAGGAAATAGCAGAAAATGAAATTTTAGTATTGGCAAGCTCCAACATGGACAGCTGTGAGCTGCTCAAATTCTAATTAGTGCAGTTTCTAAAATGTGACAAACATGCACCTCTAAAATTACGTTAAAGGTGATTTATGGAGATAGTTCAAGCTCCTGTTTGTTTTCCTAGGTTTGCTCTGTGCAGGGTGAGTCAGTCCATGTTCTGTTGCTTTTCCCTGCCTGGCCTGGTTGCCCATCACCTACATTGATATTATCTCCTTCACATTCATGTTCCACAAATTTTCTGAGAGACAGTGGGCTCTTATGAAACCCTAATGCTGCTATAGGGGATATTTCTGAACATGTTTATTTCCATGGGTTATTTAATGTAACATCATCTTTCCTTAAAAAGAGCTGTTAATGCTCCTTTTCATTCTCACCTTTCATCAGTACAGGAGGTGGGACTTAATGTACTCTGTTTTCAATGAAAGTTTCTAAACCAAAAGTGTATTGAGTGTATTCAGGACTTCTGTTTTTTGTCCTGTTGACTTTCCAAGGTGCAAGCCAAATACATAGTGATGAGTGAGTCTAAATGCAGCATAAATATGAAAAAACCTACTGTGTTATCATATCAATGAAATGTTTCATGTTTTGTGTTGAATTGGTGATATTTCATGTTTTATTTTATTATTTTTTTTATATTTCAGACCAAAGAAAAATATGGAAAAGAATGCAAGGTATGTTTGTGTGTTTTGAAGAAAGATTGTCAAAATTGGTGCAGATCTAGGAGCAATCCATTTTAATGATTAAAAACCTGTCAGCTCCAGAAGAGTGCTTATCTGGGTTAACTTAAAATGTTTATGTAACTACATAAATTTTTAGGTCGGTTTCCTGTGCTTATTAGACAAAGTCAGTTGGTCCTTAAATAGTAAAATTATTGAGCAAATCCTGAGTCTATGTAAACAAATCTTCATGTTTATCAGAATGAGGTTTTGCAAATACTATTGTACTGTATGTGAAGTCATTGCAGCATTCCATGTTTTCCTGGGTGAGTTTGTTATTTTTACTGAGAAGTGCAAAATACCTGGAGTTTGGGTTTTACTGTGTATGTTTTTCATGGCTATTTGGTGATTTGTGTTGGCTGTCCAATAAATAAGCCACAATTATTTCCGAGAACAAGAAATACTCAGTGTTGCCTGTACTGAGGGAAATTAAAGGAGGTTTTTGCCCTTTTATCAGTTTTCATCTGAGGTAGAGAAAAGGTATAATTTGGAGTCTGCACATATGGAGGTTATGTACTCAAGGTGTATATGCAGAGGAAGCAAGTGCATCATTCCATGAGACAAGAGGGAGCATCACTCTTCTGCACCAAAGCTCTCTTAACCTCTTCCAGGTTGCTGCTGTGCTGGTGCCTGGTGCACCCATCGTTGTAATTCATCTCTAGAAGCTCCACACTGACATCACCTGGAATCAAAGAGAATTTATGTATCTTTGAGTAGATCTGCACTTAAATAAATAAATATTTGCTATAAATAAAAAGAAAAACAGCAACAGAGAAACTTCCCTAAAACTTCTTCCTGTCAAAGTAAAACCCCAATTAGAAACAAGTTTTTCTTGAGCTCTGAGTCTTAACTTTAGGACAAAGAAGTTGTATTTATGGTTTGGAGAAGCTGGATGGGTGTGGAGTTTGTTTCCATGCAAGGAGCAGCAGGGTAGCTGTGTGCAGAGTGAACCAAGTGCCACCTTTGTGTCCCAGATTTGTGCCAGGCCCTTCACGGTGTTCCGCTGGTGCCCCGGGGTGCGGATGCGCTTCAAGAAGACAGAAGTGTGCCAGACCTGCAGCAAGCTGAAGAATGTCTGTCAGACCTGCCTGCTTGACCTGGAGTATGGTGTGTACCCAAAAACCTGATCCAAGACAGGCAGCTGCCCTCTGAAATGGGAGCTGGTGAAAGCCCTTTAAATGTGTGCATGAAATGGGCACTGGACAGTCTTTGAGAGGAACAGTCTTGTCTCTTTGGAGGTTCAAGGGCACAGTGGTTTCCCTGAGCAGCAGATGATTTACCTGTGGTCACTGCAGCTTGCAGAAATCACTGTTTCTGCTCTTTCAGCTTGTTCTTCATATGGATTGGTTGGGGGTTTTTTGTCTCATTTTAGGTTTGCCTATCCAAGTCCGGGATGCAGGACTCTCCCTTAAGGATGAAATGCCTAAATCTGACGTCAACAAAGAATACTACACCCAGAACATGGAGCGAGAGGTAGCTGCAGCCAGCCATGATCATGCTTTTTGGGTGGCTGGGTGTGGGGAGGAAAGGGCAGCAATGACCTAGCTTCTCTTAAAACCACTTGCTTGCTCTCATTCTGTGCATTAGTGTTCAGTGCTGATATACACGTGATTATTTGTGTTCCACCTGCTTTTAGATAGCCAATTCTGATGGCACTAGACCAGTTGGGGCACTAGGAAAAGCTACTTCTACCAGTGACATGCTGCTGAAGCTGGCCCGAACCACTCCATACTACAAACGCAACCGTCCTCACATCTGTTCCTTCTGGGTAAAAGGAGAGTGCAAGAGAGGAGAGGAGTGTCCCTACAGGTACAGACACAGTCTGGACAGTCCATCTGCTCACCACAGATGCAGCTTCTCTTGGAGATGCTGCAGTGGCCAGGAGACACTACAGTAATCTGGGTCAGGGCAGCACTTGCATCCAGTGCCAGCAAATGAATCTCTCTGGTGGCAAGTTGGTTTGTGAGAAGTTGGCCGTGTCCTTTGCCAAAACAGTGACTGCAGCTCTTCTCTTGTGTAGTCAATTTTTCCTCTTTGTGGCGTCAGTCCCCTCAAGAAGAGATCTTTGTATTTGAACAAGAGGCTGTTTCAAACCCAGCTCTTGTGTTTTGCAGTGCTGAGTGTTGAGCTGTCAGAAGCACCATTCATTCAGAACTTGACGCAGTCCTGGCTGCAGTTGAAGTTTTCAGGGCTTTGTTCCATTTTGGCATGTTTATGTGGACAGGGTTAAGGATATAATTGACCTGAGGCTTTGAGAAGGGAAACTGGTAGCTACAGTAATTTTAATCCATTCAGTCATCCCTGATATTATAAAATGCTTTGTTTGCTGAACCTTAGACATGAGAAACCTACAGATCCAGATGATCCTCTGGCTGACCAGAACATCAAAGATCGTTACTATGGAATTAATGACCCTGTGGCTGACAAACTTCTGAAACGAGCATCAACCATGCCTCGTTTAGATCCTCCTGAAGACAAGACTATTACTACACTGTATGTTGGAGGCCTTGGAGATACCATCACTGAATCAGATCTCAGGTGTGTTGGTGAATTTGTATTGCCCTTGCTTTTTTGTTTGACATTTTGATAATGGCTCTTCAAGTGAGGAAAAAAAAATAAATCTGGCTTTCAGGTTTTTTTAATGGGGAACTGGTTGGTGGGCAAGTGCAGAGGAGTGCCAGCTTGTTGGAGAGCAAACAGGCACATTTCAAATGCTTTGATTAAAATTTATCTCTTTAAAGAGGAGTCATCCCTATGAGCTGTTAGTGATACTGTGTAGCCCTTTTTATGAGGGGGTCCTGTATCCTCTAGCTAGCTACTGAGAGAAGCTGCTGCAGAGCTTTTATTGCTCCATAATTGCACGGAGGGCTAATTATTA
Organism: Urocynchramus pylzowi; assembly: GCA_013397555.1. Lineage (NCBI taxonomy): Eukaryota > Metazoa > Chordata > Aves > Passeriformes > Fringillidae > Urocynchramus > Urocynchramus pylzowi. Next base: position 1,674,882 of record VZRH01008080.1, read on the forward strand.
TTAACTGATTGATTATTGATTTCTAATGATTGGTTTGAACAGGGAATGGAGAAGAGAAAGTTTTTGAGCATGCCTATTTCACCTGCTCTATACCCTGTGACTAGGAGGAGTGGGGTATCACAACAATTTTTTTTTGTCCCATACAGAAATCACTTCTACCAGTTTGGGGAGATCCGGACGATAACGGTGGTGCAGAGGCAGCAGTGTGCTTTCATCCAGTTTGCCACCAGACAGGCTGCAGAGGTGGCTGCTGAGAAATCCTTCAACAAACTCATTGTCAACGGCCGCAGGCTCAACGTCAAGTGGGGAAGGTAATGTGGGGGGAGGAAGCCTGGAGGATTTGTAAGTTCTTCTCTCAGTTTACAGTCTTGATCAGCAGGATTGGGTATTATGCAGAAGTAGATACTTGTCTTGCATTTTGGTTTTCTTTTTACAGTGGGGTCTGGCTTGGAGATGACACAAATAGCATAAGGGATTTCTTGGTTGGGGATTATGGATGAGTTTCAGTAGCTTTGCTCCTAGTCCATCTCCTGTAAACACTGTTTGCAAACTTGGTACCATCTGTCTGATATTCTGTGAGGTTTTCATTTTTGGCCTGAAGAAATGGATCTGGAATAGATAATGTGAAGCCACTGTGGTGTAAATATCTCTTTATCCTGCTTTTCTCATCCTTATTCTCGAATTTTTGTCTGTTTTTCAGGTCCCAGGCAGCAAGAGGAAAAGAAAAGGACAAGGAAGGCACTACAGAATCAGGGATAAAGCTGGAGCCAGTTCCAGGACTTCCTGGAGGTAAGGGAGTTGTATTCATCTCTGAAACACTTAATGCTGACCCACTTCCATGAGTGAGGCTGCTGTTAAACTTCTGGGGGCAGTGACAGTTCAGGATGGTAGAGGCAGTGGTGAGCCCAGAACAGTTACAGTAGGTTTGCAGCAGATCCAGCTGGATGGGAGATGAGCTTTGTCTAGGTGCAAATCCTTGATGAAAAGAGAGTTCTTTATGTGATGAGTGAAAAGTTAAAGCTGAATTCAACTTACTTAGGTCACAGATACTCGCAACCCACACTTTTCATGTTTTCTTAGTCCACTGAGTGTTGTATGATGGACAAAGCAAAGCTGGTTTCAGATGAAGAAAATTGGTGACTGGGGTTTCAGGGCAGTTCTGCTTCTCGCTCCAATTCATACATGAAATAGTAGCAGCAGTTTGCCCTTGTGAAAGCGTGGGTTGTGCTCCATCTCTGAAGGCAGACACCTCCGCTTGTCTTGCCCGAGAGATTTTCCATAACCATATGTACTTTTTCTGCAGCCCTCCCCCCTCCTCCAGCTGCAGAAGAGGAGGCTTCTGCCAATTACTTCAATCTACCTCCAAGTGGCCCCTCAGCCGTGGTGAACATTGCCCTGCCACCTCCTCCTGGCATCGCTCCACCGCCGCCTCCAGGTACCTGGGATTCCCCCTCAGTGGGGGTGGGAGATGCAGTGGTAGACGGTTCTTCCTCCTTGCCAGGCCCTGCTGCAGCACTGATGCATGCCCTGAGCTGATTTTCCTCATCCCTGATCACACAGTGTAAACAGATGATCTAAACTGAGCTGTCAGCACAGTTTAATTAAACTGAGCTGCCTGTTGTGGTTGGTATTTGCTTGCAAATTCCCAGGCATGTTGGAGATCACTGGTACTGGTACTGAGACCTACTCAGTGCTTCTGCTGGCTGTGTAAATGCCACATTAACCTGAACTTCAAAGGGTAATTTTGCAGATGGCTGAATGCTGGCATGTCCTTGGCTCTCTATATATCTATCCAGAGATACTTTTTTTTTTTTTTTTTTAAATGGAATTTTGGACTCTCATAGATGTATTTGCTCTGCTTTGTGGTTGAGTAGAAAACATTTAGATGGGTATTACAGACACCTGCCCAGTCCCCCCACCAGCCTTTATTTTTAAGGATGTGTGTTGGGTGGGGATTGGCCCTAGCTGTACTGAAAAGAGGGGCTGGAGTTTGGGGAGATGGGTGATGTGCACATTTGTGAGGCACAGCTGTCAGCCAGCTGTGGTGTCAGTACTTTGAAGCAGCAGTGCACACACATCAGGTTTGCTGTTGCTTTGCCTGAAGCTGCCAACTTTTGTTTCTGCAGGTTTTGGACCACACATGTTCCACGCCATGGGCCCCCCACCTCCCTTCATGAGAGCCCCAGGCCCCATCCACTACCCATCCCAGGATCCCCAGAGGATGGGTGCCCACGCAGGAAAGCACAGCAGCCCCTAGCACGTCCTGCCACCCTCATCCTTGAAGTAAATGTTATTTTCTAGTTACCATGGTAGCACCATATGTTGAGCTGTGGGTGAGCTAGAGACGCCTTATTCCCCTGCTTGCAGCCACAGGGCAAGCTCAGCTCCGTGTCTCCACTTATAATCGGGTTCTTGATACGTCCCAGGTCTTTCTATTAGTGTGGGGGGTGGGTGGGGGACAGCCAGGAGGGCTGTCAGGGGTCTGTGGGTCTGGGGTACCAGAATTACAGTGCTATCTGTGTATCCCATTGGCACACTTTTGAAATAAACTTCTGGAAAAACGAAACCAAATCCTTTTCAAGCCCTTTTGATATCCTCAGTTGTTAAAGTGTAACCAGAGACTCTTTCTGTCAGATGACTAATGATATATTATTCTAATGAGGTATTAGACCAGGACTGAATAAGAGTTGAAAAATGAGTTCATCAGACCTGCCAAACCCATGGCTTGGCCTTACCACTACACAGAATTTTCCTCCCTCCTTTTTCCTGACTTCTTGATTAAGAAAAGACAAGAAAACAAATCCTTTTAAAGTGCATCACTTCTAATCTTGCACATCCTGAGCAAGACAAGTTCTGGGTGAAGTGAGCAGCCCCCAGGCAGTGTGGGCATGATGTGGAGTGACAGGTCAGCAGTTGCTGATTTAGCCAGCTGCAGGGCAGGATGCAATTGCAGCTGCTCTTGGGAAGATTTGGGGCTCTGCAAGGCCTGTGAAACAGCATCCCCTTAGGCTGTGACATGGGTCCCACTTCATCTTACTTTGGTAAGATGTGAAACTTTTCTTTCTGTGCTCCAAGTGTAGTGGTGACCTTGGAGCAACTGCATCCTGCCTGGAGCCTGCAGCTGAGCGAGGTCTGTGTACACGTGGCTGGAGGATTTTAGGTTTATCTCCATATTAGCTGCTTTCATGCAAGGGATCTGTGGACATCTTCATAACAGGGTGGGGCCTGTTCTGAAGCTTCATTTGCTTGTTTTTTAAAAAGTACATAAAAATATTTGTATTTTTCAACACCATGCTTTGACCCAGAGCACAGTGTCTGAGGGCTTGGTCTGATTTTTATGTGACTGCTGCCACAGCCAAGATCCAAGGACAGGCACATCCACTTTTAGTTTCATTAGTGCTGTACAGTGTCACAGGGTCACATCATGGTGCCAACCCTGCTAGGCTGTCAGAGAAGGTGTAGCACTTGTGACACCACAGGCTGGCTTCCTCTGGAGAAAGAGCTGGGCTTTGGGTGTGGGTAATTAGTTCCACTTCTGTTGGGGAAGAGCTCACCCAGGGTGGTGTTGGACAGCAGAGGCTGCTGGTGGATAGGAGAGGGCTGTGGCATTTGCCACTGCTCTGGCCCAGAGTGTCTGTAGCCAGGATTTGTGAGTGCTGTAACAGATTTGGCATGAAGGAGGCTTCACATCATCCCAATTTATTTATTATTTCCAGCCAGTTACCCAGGGTGCCTAGATTCTGCAGATGCTGGACAAAGAGGAGAGAAATGGAATTGGAACAGGGCAGCAGTTAAGCATCATAGATTTATTGTTTCTAAGGAACAAACCATTTTTCTTTCTGTTTTCTTACCCCCTCCTGCTTCTGTGGGAAACAGAGTAATGAAAGCTTCCCACCTGAATGATATGTTGTGGCAGCAGAATCCCTGCGTGGGGTTTGCTCTGCACAGCGTTACAAACTTCACAAATGAGGCAGCTGCTAACTGCATTTTTACCACAACATTTACTTGCCCCATTTAACCACAGTAGTGGGAAAAGGAACTTTCATCGTGGTGCTTTTGGGAGTATAAGAAAGGGTAATGTTAAGAACCTGACAAAAGCAATTGAAGGAAGCCTGTGTTGAGTCAGAGGTTTTTGTAAATGGGGTTCCCCAGGTATTCTGGTGACTGTAGGCTGCTGTTAGCTGCATGTCCCACTGTGTGTCACTGCTGGAAATGTTGGTGTAGTTGGATCCTCACTGCTGATTTTCACGTTCCCAGGGAAGCCTGTGCTTGCTCTGGAGGCACAGCTGTGCTGCTTTTCCTTCCCACTGCTGTTGAAGTTACCAGGACACCCCAGCAGCATCCTCACACTGGTGTGGTTCTGCAGGGCAGCAGGTCCAGGTAGGGCCTGATCATTGACCAACTACATGAAGCAAATCTGTCATAAGTCACTCAAAGAGCCTAGGTTAGATGTTCAAGCAAGACATGCAAAGAGCAGTAGGAAGGGGGGAATAGCTGCCAAGTGCTAGCCAGTAGCTTCTGGAAAGCAGAGCACAAGTTTCCAACTCCCAGCGTTCCTCTCCCCTCTATTGTGGCTGTGCTGTGTTGGTAAACAGGTAGATTCCCACTCCTTCATTTGTTTTTGTTGTCCAGCCAAGCTCAAGGTAGCTGCTTTAAACATGCCAGTGCCTCGAGTCACTTGTTTTGCTACTGCTCTTCCATTATCACCTCCTCTCTGCATCCTGACTGGAATGACAGATGCAGAGCTGTCCTGAAGATGGAATTTCTCTGCAAAAGCACCAGCTGTCTGAGCAGGTCTCACATGCCAGTGAGGATGCAGTGGGGCAGCTTGGTGTGCTGCAGCTGGGGGTGCTGCTGTTTTCCATGAGGCAGGGAAGAGGACAGACTGTACGGGTGTTTTGTACCGGAGCTTGCGGGGATCTGCTGGATTAACAGCCAGGACTTGGCTGCTTGGCTTGGCACTGACTGCAGGGGGAGTTCAGAATGGTCCCACACTCGAGCTCATTCAAACCCCACTCGAAGATGACAACCCAAGCCCACCAGCTGAGCTTCCATGAAGGATACCTGCCCCCCTCCCTGCCCTGTGAGCGAGTCCGAGTCCAGTGAGGGAACCATCCGTGGCCGGGGGGAGGGAACGTCCTACAGCTCTTCGCTCTCCGGCAGGATCCGCACCCAGCCTTGGGCCACCCTGTTGAAGTTGGGCCTGTGGGAAATCACCTCCAGCACACTCAGGTTATCCAGCTCTAGGGTGGGCAAAGAGAACAGCTCACCAACCAAGGCCCTGTCAAACGGGGCTGGAGTCCTGCAGCACAAGGAGAAAGCACACTTAGTCACCACGAGAGGCTGGGCATGTTGTGGAGGTTTTAGAAAAAATAAGTCTGGATTTGCTGAGTCCAGCACAATGTAGCAATGCCTGTTAGAACTGACAACCCTCCTCTTCCTGCCCAGGACACTGTTAGAGCCCTACAGCCCAGCGAGGTGGTTCTCTGGCACAGAGCCCACCTCAGCTCAAGCTGTGGCAAGCCTGGAGAGTGGGGTTTGATGCCTGGGTGTTGGTGCAAGCGTCTGCACGTGGAAGGGCTTGGACTCAGAGACCAGTGACAGTGACAAACCCCTGGTCCTGAGAGTGCCTCATCTGCAGCTCCTGTGTCCTGCAGAGGGCTGAGGCTGACGCTGCTGCTCAGGATCACACCAGCACATGCAGCTCTTTTGGCCCTGGCTCCATCCTGCCCTTTGGGACGGCTCCTCCCGAACAATGACTAACAGGAGGAGCAGTGTGGGGGCAAGAGCTGTCATCTCTTTCTGGAGAAATGTGGAAAGGGACTGGGGAAGTGTGTGCCAGCCCCCAAAAAGCCAAGAATGTTGGTTTTGGAGCAGCACATGGGGGCTGAGCTATCAGTGAGGCAAAACTGGGAATGTTTGCTTTGGGAAGCACAGCTAGAACATGAATAACGTGGCACTGTTTTGCAACAGAGGAGAAATAAGAGGGGGAAAGGCAAATGAGAGAAGTTTGTTCTAGGAACTTTCTTTTGGGAAAAGAGAGTCTCTGTTAAAGCTTCGTTATCAGTCTCTCTTAAGGCAGCACACCTTAGCAAGGTGGCCCAGGTTTTTGCATAACAGTCTGAATATTCAAAATTGAGGATAAACGAGCCTGCTTTAATGCAGTTGCTGTGGAGATGGTGGACTTGCCCTTGCTCTGTGACCCATGAGAGCTGTGCTGGGATTCAGCTAGCCTTAGGCAAGACCACTGGCTTTTCAATAGCCAGCTTGTTCCAAAAAGTTTGTTTTTCTGTGGCTTGGTATTTGAACTGAGAAGTGATTTAAAAGCTTGGAAGATTGTGAAAAGCCCAGTTAAAAGCAGATTGGTTTTCTGAATCTTCCTGCCTCACTGAAGAATTAGAGGAGGTGGCAAGAGGCTTGGAGTTAAATTAGCATCCATCTGTATTAAATTACAGTTGAAGACTTTAAATAGAAAGGCAGTGTGTGAGAGGGGAGAAATGGTACAGGGTAGAGTATTATCCAGAAACATGCCCTTGCTTCAGTCCCTGTCCATAAATAAATCCAGAGGCAGAAACATGGCTAAATGTTGAAAGAAGAGAGCCAAGTGTCTGCAGCAGCCCCTTGTTCTCCCCCTGCAGCACCTCCTTGGCTCTAACTCCTCAAGGAGAGCCACATGGCAAAGCCCCAGGGCTGAGAGGGAGAAGAGCAGCAAAGGGACCGTGGTGGCCAGGCTCATCTCTGCCCTTTAGGATAGCTTTTCCCACAAGGAGGGGTTGTGGTCCTCCACAGCCCCTTCTGCCAAGTGCTGAAAGCACAGCAGCCATGTCCCCCATGCCTCAAATCCAGCCCTGGGGTGGGCTCAGGGGAGCTGCTGTTGGCACATGGTCTGCTGGGGTGCAGTGCTGTGTCCCAGGGAGAAACTCCAGTGGAACTTGCCTACTGGAAGGTGGCTTTGGCCAGGCCACCAAAGCCAGTGTAAATCCATCCTCATGACAGAGGCTTTCAGGAAGGAGGACAGACAGGACTCTTTTTGCTGATTCCCTGGGACGATGTTCAGCTTAAAAGTTCAGTTGTCATTATTGTGCCATGGGCTGCTGGTGCTTTGCTACCAGCAGATCTCCATCTCCTGGATCCCCACTAAACACCTTTCCAGAAAGGAGATCTGTCTTGACAGCCTTTGCTCTGGGGTCCCACCCTTGACCCCAGTGTAATTTGGAGGTGTGAGGAGGCACCAGCTGTGCTCCATCAGAAGCAGCCACAGGGCACGAAGCTTGCCAGGCTGAGCCACCAGAAACCCCCTGGCTGGAGGCTTTGGGCTCAAGCAGGTGTTTGGAAGGAATCTGGTGACCTCTCAGCACTCTGTGGGAAGATTAACCTTATACCCCCACTGCTTCCAGCAGCTGCTTGAATACCTTAAGGAAATTAGGAAAGAGACTTGGCACTGTGTCATTCCTCCACCCAGCCCAGGGCTGAGCCCAGCTGGGAACAGGAGTGATTCCTACTCCAGGGCCATATTTGTAAGAATTGGTCCTCCCAAATTTCATCCCTGAGGTTACCCAGTGAGATCTAGCTGCTTAAGGCTGTGTGAGCCCAGTAGTGGAGCTGAGAGGAGATCTGGGGGAGAGCTGCAGGAGGCAGGAACCTTTGCAAGGAGCCACAGAGGAGCTCTGGAGTAGGAAAAGAGCATCCTGAGCCCTTGCTGTGCCCCTGTGGGGTATAAAGAGGCCATGAATGGTTGTTTTCCCTGGAAGGTTGGTGGGTGCTCCTCGAGGCTGAAGGGCTTGGCCAAGGGCTCTTGTGGCTGCCCCTGTTACCTGTTGAAGCTCCTGAAGTCCCACGCAGGGGGTCTCATGGGCGGCGGGTTCTTGCTGTACACAACGTTGTCCCTGTCACCAAAGAGCTCCTGCCATGGGGAGCGGTAGCCCTTGGGGATGGCAGTGACATTGAACTTCTCGTGGGGGATCTCTTTCAGGGGGCTCGAGTACCCTGTGCAGGGGACAGACAGTGTGGGCTGCTGGGGCCAGAGCCAGGCTGAGGCAGGGGGCTGGGAGCAGCCCAGCCTCTGCATGGCCACGGCCTGTAACTGGGGCAGGAATGCATATCTATAACATACATACATATATATATATATACACACACATATTTGTACACATAAAATCTCTGGGGGAGGGTTGGGCAGACCCCTGCTCACTGCCTCCAGCCCTGTGTTGCTGAGATCACAGCAGAGTTGGGCCCAGATGCAGAAAGCATTGACTTACCTGGGGCCAGGGCACTGGGGTTCAGGACTTTGCTCATGTGCAAGACCTTCTCTGACTTCTTGGGTACTTCTGGGGGGCCACCTTGGGGTGATGCTGCTACGTGGAGCTCGGAGTGATAATTCTCCTGGCCCTCAGCATTCTCGCCTGCCTATGGAGGGGAGAGTTAACAGGCACAGGGTGAGCTCCCCCTGACCCATTTGGGACTCAGGGGGTGGATGAAAGCACCTCAGAGCTTCCTCCATCTACTCACCATCTGTTCATTCACTGTTCCTTCTGGATCACCTTTCCCAGTGTGGTGTGAGCCACCTGCCCCTTGCCCTGGGAGCTGCAGGAGACAGCGAGTGGGTGCAGAGGGGGATCAGCACCATCCCCCTCCTCTTTGGTGGACACTGAACCCCGTGTTTGCCCATCTCCATGCCCACCAGGACATCTCTCCCGTGTTTGCCCATCTCCATGCCCAGCCCACCAGGACATCTCTCTTCTCTCTTCACCTCTGCATAGCAGTCAGCCAACCGTGGCTGCCCTGCAGAGAGACCACTGACCCTGCCAGGAATTCCTTCCTTGGAAAGGCTGCAAGAGCCAGGGAAGGGCTGTCCTCAGACCCACCTGCCTGGAGCCACGGGGATGCTCAAGGACAAAGCGCTGCACCCGCTTCTGGCGCTGCTGGAAGAGCCGGGAGCCACGGTTGTTGGGCAGGGAGAGCTCCTCGATCATCAGGTCGTGTGTTGTGCTCATCTTCTTCCCCAGGTCCAGCTGGGGCTCTGGGGAGGCTGGGAGAGCAGAGCTACAGCTGAGGATGCTGCAGTGTGGGGGACCCCCCAGGCAGCACAGACCGTGTATCCCCTCGTTGGGCTCTCTGTTTTGTGGCTGGGCCGTTTGCCCACGCCAGGGTCTGGCGTTTCCTCAGTGTGAGGAATTGTCAGGGAGCTCCAGAGGTTCAAGCAGCCTCTCCCACCCTGTGCATGGACTGTTCCAGCAAAAACAGGGCAAGTGGCCCCAACTGGCGCTGGGTCTGGCCCCTGGGCAGGGAAGGCAGCACTGTCCTGGGGCTGGTGTCACACCTGCACCCCCTTACCATCTGATGGGCCCGGTCTCATGATGGCCATCACTTGCTGCCGTGCTCCTGGGCAGCTCTGTGGGAGGGGGATGGATCCTGCTGGCTGGAAGAGAAAGGCACTCCGGGAGTGACACCAAACATGGGAACATATCAGCCCCAGGCATGCCCCAGAGAGATGCTAGGATTCAGCTGAGCATCTCTCCTGGTCAGCATTATCCCCCGGCATCTCCCCTGTCCAGCATCATCCCCAGGCATCTCCTTGCACTGCTCTCTGTTCCCTTCAACACACATAGGGAATGTTCAAATCATGCTGCCCCTCAGCCCCTGCCTGTCCTCCTTCTCTCTGCCTTTCTCTAGGGCAGAAGCTGTCCTTGCCCCTGTCTTTGCCCACAGAGAGCTGTTGTTGTCCTCGTGCCCTAAGCGCCCTCGGAGCAGCAGGTGCCGGCCGAGCGGGGGCCCTGGCTGCCGCCCCCCCTGCACCTCTGCCTTAGCAGAGCTATTTTCAGCTGCTGGCTCCCCGGGTTACAGGAACTGCAGCCCTGGACCTGCAGGGAGCTGGTGAGCCCAGCCAGCAGCAAGAAGGGTCACGGCACCCCTCGGGTGGGTCACTCCATTGTGGAGAGGTGGCTGGAAACCAGCTCCAGCCTGAGCCCCCTGAGCTGCCCACCTGCAGCAGAGCCCTCCTGTGCTGTGGGGACACTCGGCTCCCCAGGTGCTGTTCCACCCTGTTTGGTGCACCTGGCACCCCTCAGCTCGGGCTGACGCAGGGCAGCTTCCCCTGAGGGCCCTGCAGGGCCGGGGTTCCCGTGGGGCCAGGGTGCCAGGCACACAGATCCCTGCCAGCTGTGAGCTCAGCACTGGCCGTCCACACAACGAGCCAGGGACCTGCAGCCCAACCTTCCCTCTGCCCCACTCCAGGGAGACTGTGCCCTGACCCCCACAGTGGTGGTCCTTTTCCAAGGACATCCCCAAGCCCCGTGCACCCACCCACCTGCTGACCCCCATGTGGGACCTCACCTTCCCTACCTGGCCAGGGGATACCCCAGCTGCTTCTGGGGAACTGAAGATGCTTCTCCTGCTGTGCTGGGGATGAGGCCGAAGCCAAGCTGCAGCCACCAGCACTCGGTGGCTTCTGCTGGCCCTTCACGGCACCTTGGGCTCCTGCTGCTCGCCCCAACCCGTGCTGGGCTCCAGCCCAGATGCCAAGGTCCAGCCTCGGGACTGAAGTTATTTCTGGCTGAGAAAGGGGGCGGAGCAGGGCTGTGACCCTTGGGGACTGGGATGCCATCACCCCAGCGTGGAACAGGTCTGACTCACAGGGATGAGGATGCCACAATCCTGGCATGGAGCAGGGCTCTGACCCTTGGGGACCGGGACGCCACCAACCCAGCAGGGCTGAAGCAGGGCTGACCCACACGGATGCAGACACTGCCACTTGGCACGGGCAGGGCCGACCCCTGGGGACATGCAGCAGCAGCAGGAGGTGGCCGTGTGCCAGGTGTGCCCAGGGGACAGATCAGAGCCAGCCTGGGTGGAATAAGGGCGGTTTATTTTGGAACTGGGTATACAGCATGTGGTGAAGGCAGGCTGGGGCGAGGGTGGGAGATGTGTCCTGGGAAGGGGGGCTGTGCTCCAGGAGGGGCAGCTGCAGTGTGGGGGCACTCCAGGGACCAGGGATGGGCTGGCTTCAACAGCATCCTGGGGAAAGGGAAGGGATGATGGGCTCTGTGAAGGGGAATATGCCAGAGCCCTGGCAGCCCAAACACAGCCTCTATTCCAGTCCTGGCCCCAAGGTGTGGGGACACCGACCTTCTCAGAATCACCTTCTGTGCCAACACCTCCTTCAAACCCTCTGCAACTTCTACCATTTCCTTCAGCTCCTACAGTTCCCCACCTGCCCTGGCTGTCACAGCACCCGTTGGTTCCTGTGTGTGCCTCCATCCCACTGGAGTGGGGATGGGGATGGGGTGAACTTGGGTATGGGGACAGTGACAGGTACAAATGGGGCTGTCCCTCTTGGTCTGGGCAGAGTGAGAGGGCACCTGTAAACAGTCCCCTTAACACGGCAATAAATATCTTTGGCTCTTGTTGGTCTCTAGGGAAAGAAGGATTTGGGAGAATTTCTTTGAGAAGGAGTCAAAAGTTAAAAAAAAAAAAAAGAGTAGTGAAGAACTTGGGGGCTGGAATTAAAAATTAAATTTTCCTCTCCAAAATCTGGTTTTAATTGACACCAGCCGAATCTAGAGGCTGGGAGACGCTGGGAGAGCCTGGTCATGGCATCCAATCGATGCAGCTCACCCGCAGCAGATGTGCTCCCCGGGGAAGCAGAGCTGCAGCGACACCCCGGGATAACGCCTGGGAGCTGGGGACAGGGGCTCACGGGGGACCACCGAGGCCATCCCAAGCCGGCTGTGCGGGATGGGGCTGGCTGGCAGGCAGGGGCTGCCGAGGCAGGGGGGGCCGGCTCCCCCACTCTGCTCCTGCCTGCTGACCGCGCAGTCCTGCCCCGAAAGGTTAGCGAGGTAAAAATAGAGCGGGGCCATGGGATGGCGGGCGGGCGGCACCTGACCCCTCTGGCACACAGAGGGGTGGTGGCAGCTCCGAAGGGACGCTGTTTTTTGGGGACCTCAGCCCCGGGGGGTGGTGTGTTCCCGGTGTGGGGTGAGCGGGTGGCATCGCCCGGGCTGGCGGGTCGAGGGAGGGGGTTTTTTGGGGAGGCTGGCTTGTCTAGGAGGGGCAGGGAGGCCCTGAGGGCAGACCCCCCGTCTTCAGC